>AYEL01039266.1:0-89821 GCA_000484575.1 Olivierus martensii
AATAAGTAAATAAAACAGCACTAAAAAGCAAGTATAAGTTTTTAATTGGTATAACGTTTTCGAGCAATAACTGCCCCTCTTCAGTACCTTACAATAAGCATAAAGTTTAAACGGAACTATTCTGGAATGTTCCGTTTAAACTTTATGCTTATTGTAAGGTACTGAAGAGGGGCAGTTATTGCCCGAAAACGTTATACCAATTAAAAACTTATACTTGCTTTTTAGTGCTGTTTTATTTACTTATTTAAGAAACTAAGCAAGTAGTTTACTTTATTATTAATCAACATTTTTAGAAAAACAATTTATCTATTCTAGAACAAATAATTATTGCAAATAATAGATAATAATAGCAAAAATAAAAGAATAAAAAATTATAAAGTTAAATTAAAAATAATTTATAGATCACATATTACATGTTACTATGGTTACAAAAATGGCAGAATGCCAATTGATGATGCTTGCATTTTGGTAATTCTTAAATTTATTTAATGTTAATACTTAATTAGAAAAAACTTTTAAAACTCAGAGGTCTTCTTTTACAGCTAGTTCCATGCTTTTAATACATTCTCTGACAGTTATTCATTAATAATGTTGTCCTGCTTCATTTGTTTCAATATTTCAATTGTATCAGTATTCAATATTCAAACATTTGTTAGATTTTCCAATTTTGTGTCAGAACGTTATTAGAAAGATTTACAATAATATTGTGATGATGGAACTGCTCATAAATGTACAAACAGTTATAATTTTGCAATTTTATGTAAAAGTTGTATACATTCTTTTAAATTTCAATGTGATTTTATTTCTTAAATTAAAAAATGCTATTTAATAAAATTTTGTAATATATTTTGATTAGCTTGTGAACCAGGCAAGTATGGTGCAGACTGTAAACAGATTTGTCATTGTCTTAATGGTGCAGAGGCATGTAATAAAATAACAGGAGCTTGTGATGGTGGATGTTCTCTTGGTTGGAGAGGAAACTCTTGCCAAATTCCAGGTAATCAAAATTTTTAGATTTTTAATTAGACTAGAAATTTAATTAAAATAACAATTAATTATGTAATAAATTAAAAAAATAAGATAAGGGTAAAGTGTGTTTGTTTATGAAAATTCAACTTTTCCTTTACTATGTCTCTCAATTTAAAGATGCAGAGTCTAAAAATATCTCAACAGAAATTCTACTATCTTTGGCTTAGTTAGAAATGATGAAGACAACTGAGTATTTGAGATTTCCTTATGAAACAACTTCAAAATAAAGAGATTAAAGGATAAAAAAATATAAAAACAATCTTAAATGTGGAAAACTCGTTATAGTGCCTAGCCAAAAATCATTAGAATGGCAGTTTTTGGTCTTAGATCTCATTTTAATGATAAAAAAGTTATGTAGATATCACCCACATTACTTTCACATATATAAGTAAATATATATATATTTACTTAAACATATATGTATACATACATATTAAATTTATTAAGTTAAAGTATATACAGTGAAACCCCGCTCATGCGTTCCCGTATCGTACGACTTTCCCGCTGCTCGTGCGTTCCCGTATCATACGACTTTCCCGCTTTAAACGTCTATTTTTGAAGTCCCAACATATTCTTATACATGCAATGTAAAACTTTCCCTTTTCCTACGTTTTAATTATATAACGTTTTTATTATGACGTCATCAGAGTTCTTTTTTTTATTATGACATTATCAGAGCTTCCTTCTTCGTGTGTTTCCCCGCTCGTTCGACTTTTCGGGCCGGTCCCCGAAAAGTTTCAAAATCGGGGCGCTGTATATATATAACTATACCTGTAAATTACCAAGTTCTTCTGCTTCTAAGAATACAAGAAATCACAAGCACTTAAAGCAGGAAAAATACACTATTTTATAATTAGGAAAATTTTAAACTCTGCTATCATAAGTTGGAAATGGTCAGAAGTGACAGTGACTCTCTGACTCTCTCACATAAGAAAACAAAACAAGTCCTAAGCATTTCAGATTAGGGATATTGAATTTATAGATTAGTTCTATTGAATTATAAATATTACCAATAATTTATTCAATAAGTAATAAATATTATTTATATCTTAATTCAATTTATTAACTGATTAAAATTTTTGCTGTTTTTAGATGTTTATTTTGCTGACTCTACTGTGATTCCAAAAACTCTCTGCAAAATAGGAACATTTGGAAAAGATTGCAAGCAAAAATGTCATTGTTCAGGAAAAGTTGCTTGTGATTCTATATCTGGAATGTGTCCAGGAGAATGTGAAAATGGTTGGAATGGTACTTCATGTAATGGTATGTAAAATTATTTATAGAAATAAGTACAAAATAGGGCCTTATTTAACATTACCTCAATTAATGCCAATTTACTATTAAGTCACCAGCAAAAAATAATCCATGTGGCTATAAAATAACATGAGGTGTTCAGAGCTCTCTAGTTTGTCATGTATTGGACAAAATGTAATAAAATTTGGTGGACATACACAGTAGAACATGCGGTTTCAATTTCAAAAGAAAACAAATTTAATACCAAAAGTCACCAACAGAGGGGTTGTGGCACTGCAGAAGAGTAGAATGTGTGATTAAAGAATATGTAATTGCCAAATGAGACAGTACATATCAAGTTTCTGAACAATACATATCAATATGGCCCCATTCAGATGTTCCAAGAACTGCATAAGGCACACGACATCTTCTATGTTGATATGTTGTGTGCTGCCATGGAAGATGTTGTGCCAAATGCAGTTCTTGAAACATCTGAATGGTATCATAACGTATAAATCAAACTGCTTAAACTCATTAAACAATAAACTCACATAAGTACTTTTTAGCAGTAGACTCAGTAAAAATTTTTATTTCACTTTGCGAAGTACTTTCGGCTAACTGCCTTCTTCAGCGCTTCCTACAGAAGTATTCAAAAACAATTTGAAACTTACCAATCATTACAGAAGCTTGATTTTAAGAAATGAACAACACGTTAAACTCTAGGTAGCACTGAAGATGGCGGTTAGTTGAAAGTACTTCACAAAGTGAAATAAAAATTTTTACTGAGTCTACTGCTAAAAAGTGCTTATGTGAGTTTATTGTTTCATCTGAATGGTGGTCATATTGAACCTTATGTAATTAACAATAAATATTGATATGTATTGTTCAGAAACTTGATATGTACTGTCTCATTTGGTGATTACATATTTCTTAATCACACATTCTACACTTCTGCAGTGCCACAATCCCCCTACTGGTGACTTTTGGTACTAAATTTGTTTTCTTTCGACTGCATGTTCCACAGTGTACATCCACCAAATTTTATTACATTTTGTCTAATAATGATGTGCTAGAGCTCTCTGAACACCTCACATTATTTTACAGCTATCTGCTTTATTTTCTGTACAGTCGGTTCTAAAATGTATTGCAGGTAGCAGGAAACAGTTCGGCATTCGCACAAATTTTGAAACATTAAATTTAGAATATTTTTTTTTTTGTGTATAAAATAATTCAGAAAGCACTATTAGCAAGGAATACAGTTTATTGCTATATAACATTTTCGGACCCCGAAAAGGTTATATAGCAATAAACTATATTCCTTGCTAATAGTGCTTTCTGAATTATTTTAGAAAATTTTGTATTCTTGATACTTTCTTTTTATTATCAAATCAATTTAATATTTTTAAATATTTTTTTGAATTAAAAGAAATATTTTCATAAAGTTCATAAAGTGTATTTTAAAATTAATATAAGAAACTTAATAAAAAATATAATAAAAGAACAAAATGTTGAAATTTTCTTATTTAGGTATTGCTGCATTGGCAAAACTTACCATGGCATTAGATACTGGAATCATTCCTCCAAATATACATTATCACTCTCCTAACCCTGATATTGTTCCTTTAGTGGAAGGTAAAGTTAAAGTTGTTACGGAACCAATTCCTCTTGAAACAGAATATGTTGCTTTAAATAGTTTTGGATTCGGAGGAGTCAATGTACATGCTTTACTGAAAGCTAATCCTCGTCCACCTAAGTATGAAGAAATAACATTACCACAATTAGTATTAAGTTGTGACAGAGCTGAAGGTGGTGTTTCTTCTCTATTGGATTACCTTGCATAAATTCCCATAAAATCAAGGTTGGGTTTTCAAAATTTAACAGCACATTCAGGATTATCATGGGCATTGCAGCCAAATGTGGTCAAAATCCATTTGAGGTTTAAGATATTTTGAGACTTAACAAAATCACGTCTTAATCCTTCAGATTTTTGTTTGAATATTAGTGTTATTTGGTTCTAATTGCTGAAGACAATTTTAAGTTTGAACTATTAAAATTCTAAAGGCAATAATTCTGAAACTTTAAAAATCACAACACATTGTGACAGGACACTAAAAATTGCACTGTCATTGTTACATCATTATACATTCTGCACTTATCTTCAACTGATACAATCTCATTTTGTACACAATATCACTATGATGGTGACATTTATATATGGATGTGCATTTATAATGTCTTCATAACATAAATATTTGTTATGTCACTCATTGTTAACAATAGAAATATTGCTACTATAAATAACAATGGATATGATTGCCTGTATATAAAAGTAGAGAAAAATTTTATGCCAGAAATGCTCACTCAGTGCAGGGCAACTAAACTAATAATTACATATTTCAATGGATATTTTATTGAAGTTCTCTTCTGTGATTTTTTGAACTTCATTTATATTCAGCTATCCCTCCTATCACATGGTTTTCTACAACACGGTTTCACTCTAACATGTTTTGAAAATTGCAGAAATCCTCATATAACACGGTACTTCTACAATAGGATTTTTACTTAACGCATTATTAACAATTATGTTTACTCTCCTATAACATAAAACATTTTCATTAATTTTTGTAAATCCATACTAGGGACACACAACACACACAAAATGTAATCATTAGGAAATATTTTGCTAAAGTTAATCATAAATGCAGTTTCACTAGTTTCCTGTGAGAAGGATGATATGCACTGTATTTTTGATTTTGATTTGAAATTGAATTACAGTACTTGGCAACTATTGAGTATTTTGTGTTCCAAATCTTCAATTCTTGGATAAAAAGATAGATTTTTATTCTTCAATAGAGGAATTTTGCTAGATTTCTGTGAGAAGGAGAAGTAATGCATAAAAATTTACAAGCAAAAATATTTTTCTTCTCTTTGAAAGAGAAAAAAAAGTGAAAGAGAAGAAAACCATTTTTATTTATAAATTTTTTTTTTGGGTATATATGTTAAGGAACGATTGTTTTCTAGGGGGTTGTAATACAGATTACAGATTTTATAAAGAGACCAGAAGATCACAAACTTTGAATTTATAAAACAGTTCAGAAAGTGAAGTTGATATTGTTAAAAAAAACCAGCCCTTTAAAGGTCGTTTCGGCAACACAGTGTACGAGGTACAAATGTGGCCTTCTTACCCCTAGGCCTGGCAAACCTGAGCGAGTCTGCCATATTCGTATTTCGTTCGCTTGTGGATCAGAGGTTCGCACCCCTACTTGCAGGCTATGATTAAGCCGAGATTATTCTCGCAGACATAAGTACCCTGTAGTACTCTAGTAGGTGGCTAAAGTCTCAGAATACGACTGAGCAGTGTCCCCCCGGTCAGATTCAGTCTTCTCTGCCGACAGTTCAAATTCTAATCTTGCCACGGTAGGTTTCAGTTTGTTAGCGTGTACATTAATGCGTTTCTTTGTTTTAATATTCTTAACCACAAAATTTATAGGACTCTTTTCTTCCACTATTCAAAATGGACTGGTAAATCTCTGGTAAAACTTGCGCTTAGCACCGGGCGGAATATACATCTGATTTACAAAAACTCAATCTCCTATCACAAAACTGTATGGTTTCATTTTGGTACTATGATAAGCGTTTTGCTTCTCAGCAGCAACCTGCAAATGATTCTGGGCTAGATTGTGTGCCTCTTTCAATCATAGCTTTAATTCCATTGCAAATTTTCTCCTGTGTCATATGTAGCGGTATTTGGGCTAGTAATTTTATCAAAAGGATAGGTCAGATCTCGTCCATATAAAAGGAAAAAGGAGGTCTCATTTATCTATTCGTGTGCACTCGTGTTATAAGTGAATAGAATATACGGAAGCATTTTGTCCCATTGTGTCTGGTTCTTTTGAACATAATACGCTAACATATCTATTAATGTTTATTCAATATTCAAGCACTCTGCCACTCCATTACACATTGAGTGATATGCGTTGGTTAAAAGCCGTTTGATTCCTAAGCTTTCCGCTTCCTCCTTCATAATTCTTGATGTAAAGTTTGTCCCCCAATCTGTTAATAACTGCTTTGGGATCGAATGTCGTAATATGTATTTAGTAACGAATGCTTTAGCTACTGTTTTTGCAGATATTTCTGCCAGAGGAATGCACTCTGCATACTTAGAAAAATGATCTACGAAAACTAGAATGTATTTGTTGCCTCTCTGTGTCATTGGTAACAGACCTACAATATTGAGCACTGTTCGCTCAAAAATTTGTATTAATTTTAGAAACATCTGCAATGGTGCCTGTCGGTAGCCATCCTGACGCCTATGTAGTGCACTGAGTATAACTCTCGCAGTATTTTCTTATATCCCTATTTATGTCTGGCCAATAAAACTGAGTTTCTATTTTCTTTCTCATTTTCTTGGTGCTAACATGACCTGATGTAGACACATTATGAAATATATTTAATATTTAACTCACTAGTGATTTAGGCACCACCAGTTGATGCCAAATTTCTCTCCAGTACTGGCACTGTTTCTTTTTATACAGGATGCCACTTCTGTCGAGGAAATAATCAGCATATTCACCTGTTAATTTGACTGTATCCGACTGTGTTAGCTTCTGTATAATTTCCTTACGCTTTATATCTAATTTTTGTTGTTCCCCTCTCTGCTCTATGCTATAAATAGGTCAATATTCTTTGACCGAACCAATCGGAATTCGGCTTAAAGCATCTGCGTTTGAATGAGTTCTCCCCAGTTTATGAATAAACTTAAAATTATACTCTTGTAACTGGAGATTCCACCATGCCAGTTGCAAGCTGGAATCTCTTACATTGATCAACCATCACAGTGGTCGGCTGTCAGTATCAATTTCAAAAGGGTGTCTGTATAGATAAGACCGAAAATATTTAATTGCCGAAATGATTGCAATACACTCTCTTTTGGTAGTGCTATAGTTTACCTCTGGCGTTTTTAACTGGCGACTTGCGTAAGCAATTGGAAGTTCTCCTCTTTCAGCTTTCTGTGATAAAATAGCTCCAATTGCATAGCTAGATGCATCAGTACTGAAAATGAACCCTTGATTAAAGTCTGGAGAATGTAATACGGTGCGGTCGTCAAAATTTCCTTTAAATTTTGAAACGCTTCCTCACATGCATTGTTCCAATCAAATTTAATGTTGCTCTTTAGTAATGTCGTATGCGGTTTGGCAATTTTCACATATGACTCGATGTGTCAGCAGTAATATCCGGTTAACCCTAAGAAAGATCAAACTTCTAAATCATTCTTAGGTCGAGGAAAATTAATTATGCTCTCAGTTTTCACAGGGTCTGGCCTAATGCCTTTCTCTGATATCTCGTGCTCTAAAAATTTGATCTGATGCTGTAGAAAATGACACTTCTTAGGTTTTAGCTTAAAACCCGCATCACCTAATTGTTTCAGCACCACCTCTAAGCATTCCAAATTCCTTTTGAAATCCTGACTGAACACTAGAATGTCATCTAAATAATTCAGACATATTTTATTTTTAGCCCATGCAAAATATGACTTGCGGACAAGGTCCTCTACCAAGTTGCTGGGGCATTTTTCAACCCCATAGGCATACAGCAAAATTGGTGTGGCCATCAGGTGTCGAAAATGTGCTCTTCGGTCATCTTTCAGCAGCTAAGGGTAACTGCCAAAATTCTGAAAATGTGTCCATGGTGCTAAAGCATTTAGCCTTTCCTATTAAACTAAGATTCTTAGACACCAACGGAATCGAAAATGGATCCTGAGCATATGCGGAATTTAATTTCCGATAATCAATCACAAATCTGTAAGTTCCGTCCTTCTTTCGAACAAGAAGAGCTGGTGAACTCCATGGTGATTGTGAATGTTTGAATAATAATTTAATAATTAATTTTAATATAATTTTATTTTTTAACATCTCCTCAACTATCATTGTCATTTTGTCTCTCTGAGCGTACGGAATCCTATATGGCGGTAAATAAATTGAAGAACTGTTTCCTGTGTATCATGTTTAACCAAGTCACAATAGCCCAAATCGTAATTGCTCTCAGCAAAAATGTGTCTTTATATATATAATAATGCCAGCAGTGGTTTCTTTTTATCTTTGCCTATCAATCAATCAATTATTCACAAAAACAAGAACCTTAAATACTACTTAGTCTACTACCTCCACCTCCAAACAATTCGAAACTTACCGATCGTTACAGAAGCTTGATTTTAAGAAATGAACAACACGTTTACACGATGTTATTAGATTATAAACTATGTTTATAATCTAATAACATCGAAAAGTTCACTTACCGTAATTTTTTTTACAGTTTTTCGATGTTCATCTCTATTAAAAAAATAATAATAATAATAATAATAAACTGTTATTTTAAAGCGAATTCTTAACAGTAACTGAGCCATTAATTATGCCGCCTCAGTCTTTATGATCGCCTCCTCCATTCCGAAGCTTTCCCCCCTATTTCCTATAACAACGGACGATTCTATTTTACGTCAATACGCTCATCGTCACTATTCCTGGAGCTGCAATCGAACAACAACCGGTTTCTCATCCTCCAGGAGCAACCTGCAATACATTTTAGAACCGACTGTACATTTGTTACCTTATAAGTTTATTTGTATCAAATGAAAAACATTATATTCTTTTCAAATGCTCTGCTTTGTTTTTAGTTTAATACTATCAATATAGTTTTGTAAAAAAGAGCTTTAATGTTATTTATCAATAATAAAATCTTTATTTATGATGTATTTTTAATATATAAATTTAACTACTAGTAAATATCAGAAATCATAAATCGTAAAATTTTCTAATAAAGTATTTGATAAAAAAATCCTTTTGTTTTTATTCTGTTTTTGATTTTTCACCTTAAACTTTATATAATAAATTAATTTTACAAATTTATTTTGATTAAATAGAAAAATTCAAAAACTTTAAAATTAAACATAAAAGTTCAAATATTAAATTGTTTCAATTTTTAAAATTATGAATATTATTATGATAATGTAAACAAAGTAACTTTATTAAGATTGAAATGTTTTAATGGAAAGTCTTAAAGTTATCAATTTATTTTCTTGATATTGTTGTTGTTTTAATTTGAAAAAACCTGAAAAACTGAATGTTTTTATATTAATTTAAGAATGCATGGAAGGAAAATATGGAGAAAACTGTGAAAATAATTGTCATTGTAAAGGTGGAAGTGAGCATTGTGAAACAGATGGCAAGTGTAGTTTTGGATGTGAAGCTGGATGGACAGGATTTACTTGCCAACAAGGTAAAATCTATATGAGAAATATGATTAAATTTTTATCATATATTTTTCTATACATAAATAACTTGGGATAATAACATACTATGTAACAAAAGTTGGTTTGTTGAGATATTTGATATACTACTTTTTCATTTACTAATCATTCATTTACTAATCAAGATCATTCTATAAATCATTCAATCCTTTTCATTATTTGATTTTATACTCTTTTCATTAAAAAATATACACAATATTGGAACTGTTTAGACAATCAATCATATTGAAAATGATTGATATTCTATCATATCAGGCAGGACATTTGTTTGTCAAAATGATATATTATGTAAATATTATCCAGTTTAAATGAAATTCACATATTTTAAATGAAATTCATTGCATTAAACTCAATTTAAATCATTTTAAATTTAAATTAAAATCAGCTTTATTATAAAATCAAATTTTATTATAAAATAATATGATAAATTTGATTTGTGATTTATTGCCAGTCTATAAAATTCAATTTGATTTATTTCTCTGAAATCATTGATTGCATCAATATTAATATTAATGATTTTAAATTATTTGAAATTTGATAATACCTTTCAGCTTTTAATCAAAATGAATAAATTTTCTATTTCAATAACTCTTAAATTTGCAGTTTTCAAAACATTTGTCTATATATAACATTTGTCAATAAATATTTATCGGTCATTATTGAAACAAAAAATGATTCTTACTTGTATTAGTTTAATCATAAAATATGTACTGACTGATATTTTCATTTAATTTGAAACTAGAAAATAACAAATTTTCATAAAATATGTTATTTTTCAGTACTATTAAGTTCAAGACTGAAAATTATAAAGATCTTTAATGGTGATGATAAACAATAATTGAGGTTACTGAAAAAGATTATAAATGAAATTAAATTAAAATATTAAGATTTGAAATTTATATTATTTGTTATTTCATCAGTGTTTAAATATTGCGAAATATTTATTTCATATTCAAATAAATAAAAATTACATTTTAGAATGCACATCTGGAAGATTTGGTCCAAACTGTGAATCATCATGCCATTGTCTGGATGGACCTACTGCTTGCAATAAGATTACTGGAATTTGCAAAGGAGATTGTCAGGCAGGCTATATGGAAGAGGATTGCCAAACAGGTGTGTAAATTGTTTAGTGATATAAATAATTTACCAGATTTTCTTGATTCTAAGACAACCTTTTTTCTGATTTTTTTTTATTTCCTAAAATGCTTATTGACTCAAATTATTGTTATTCTTAAATGTTTGATATAATAGATGATGTTCTTTACCTATCAAACATTTATATCAAAAATTTCTCTTTTTATCTTTTATTTCTGATACTTAAAATATAGAGAGTGATAATCAGAGCCATGCTGAGGGTGAAATGAACGAGGCTCTTGTCTCAAGTTAAATGTGAAATCGGCATCAAAAAAAAATTACATAATCGCCAACAAAATTTTTAATTTTTTTTAATGTATTTCAATTCATTTATCCTTCTATTTTTAAGCGAGGCTCTTGTCTCAAGTTAAATGTGAAATCGGCATCAAAAAAAATTACATAATTGCCAACAAAATTTTTAATTTTTTTTAATGTATTTCAATTCATTTATCCTTTTATTTTTATTAAAACATGCACTAAAGCTGTATTTTAAATAAGTCATATTTTTTTTAAATATTTTAGGAGAGGGCACAATTTTTCATTCTTGTCTCAGGTACTAAAATAGCTCAGCATGACTCTGGTGATTATTATAAAAATTTTATTATAAATCCAAAACAAAAATATGGTGAATCAAATGTAAAAATTTAAAAAATTCAGTGATAAAATATGAATGATGAATTTGTCCTTTTCCTTCTTAATTTTAAATAAGTCCTTTTTGAATTAATATAAAAATTTATTTCATTTATTTTGTCAGATAATAATAATTTGATAAAACAAAATACATTCAGTTGTGCAAACTTTATGTATTTTGAAAATAATTATCAATTGATAGCTGGTCTGACATCATTAGTTTGCTTGCTGTTACAGTAATTGTATGTTTGGTTATAACAATGATTTAATCAAACAAAAATGCATTTTATGACTCAAAATGTTACAATCAATTTTTTATTTAGTTAAAAAGTATTTAAAGGGAATCAAGTCTTTTCAGAACAAAATCCTGTTTTAAAATTTTCTAATGTGATAATTACTGCTTATTTTTATGTATTTTTAATTGTGTGACACAAACTTTTGTTTAATGAATTGTATGATAAAACAGGCAAATGGCATTAAGAATGGCACTTCTGAATATACCTGTCTTTTTAAATTTATTTATTTACTTTGTTAGCTAGTTTCTTATGTAATGCAGTTAGTATGTATTAGAAGTTGAAGGAGATGACAAGTGCATTAAAAACATTTCTGATGATAAAATATTTGATTGCTAAAGGACTTAGTGATTAATATTTATGTTTGTTTAAGCAGTAAATAGGATAAATAGGAAAAACAGCACTTTATGCAGTTGAATAAAGTTTTTATTATAAATTTATGCAAACGTTTTCCATTCAACGAATCATCATCAGGCATTTTAGACGAAATCGAAATCGAAGATCAACTGCATAAAGTGCTGTTTTTCCTATTTATTTAAAGATATAAGCCTAAGCAGTTTTAATAATTAATATACAATTTTTTTATTTTACAAATTTTCATGTAGATTTATTAAAAACATATCACACGTATTTCTAAAGTGACACAAGTCAAAAACTTGCATTTTTGTGTTTGCACCATTTTATAAATTGGGAAGCAATCCTCCATCATCTTTTGAAACCATTTTCCTAAAAAAGGTTTCAAAAAATTACAAATTTTGAAAAAAACTATTAGTTATATAATGGTTTTTAGTTAAGCTGATTTTGTAGTTTCCAGTTTTCTCAAAACGTTCGATTTTGACTTGTGTCACTTTAGAAATACGTGTGCGATATAGTAATTATATTTAAAAATCCTTTACATTTGCCTAAAATTATTAATAAAGATATACTTCATTCTAAATTATAAATCCACTTTATGAAGTTCTAAAAATAACCACTTTATTTTTTTGTCCAAATTATATTTGGATAAAAATAAAAATTACAAAATATTCTTTCTTAAACTAAATGTAAATAATATCTGATGTAATAAACTAATGTAAAAAATAGAATTGTAATAATAAATTGATAAAATTAGCAAATTACATATCAATTGATTATTTGGAAAACAAGAATCAATTAAATTAAAAATTTTTTAAATTATAAATATTACATACTCATATTTTTTATTATATTATATTAATTTAATTCCTGTTAAAAAAGAAATGAAATTAACTATGAATTGTTTTATTGCAAGAACTAATTTTATTATATATTATAGATAAAATATAGAATATATAAACTTGTTCTTTTAACACAGATATAAATATACTGTAGTTTATAATGACCAATGAAAAATATGGAATTCCATATATTTTATTGGTAACTGTAATTGGTATCTGTATTTATATTACAGATATTTTATCAATAATTCAATAATTTTTATTTTTTTTTAATTATTGTTAGTATGTCCTGTGAATAGATTTGGCATTAATTGTCGTGAATCTTGTGAATGCCTCAATGGAGGAGTCTGTAATAGAATTAATGGTAACTGCACTTGTGGAGGCTTTTGGCGTGGACAGAAATGTACAGATAGTAAGTAACATAAAATTTTATTTTTATAAATAAATCATTATAATTATTTTGATTATTAATTAAATATAAATTTTAGGAGTTCCTCAAATTATTGCTACTTCTGATAATGAAGTAAATGTTGGACAATATTCATTAATATCTTGTACTGCTGATGCTATTCCACCACCTTCTCTTGAAATAACATCAAGGTTTATAATTTTTTAATTGTTTTATTTATTGCAATTCAGTTTATTAAATAATAATGATTTATTTAATTTTAAATTAAAATTTTTAAACGTTTAACAATATAAATAATTCGATTTTACCTGAATTGATACTGGAAAATCATATAAATCCCACAGATCAGAAAATTCAATTGTTCCTGAATGAGAAACTGCTGCTAAATTTCCTGGAATAGATTAAATGCTACAGTTAGAGAATTTGGTAAAAATCAATATCAAGCTATTGCTAATGTTACAGCTAATTCTTCAGGAAATTATACGTTTCATTGTACAACCAATAATACTTATGGATGGGATATAAAATCATTTTCTTTATTAGTAGTTGGTAAAATATGATAATCATATATCATTATTATATTATTTTATTAGAATTAATATTTTTTTAAGTGTAATTTTAAAAATTAATAGATCCTCCTGTATTAAAAGAGAGACCAGAAGTATTACATATTACTTCAACTAGTTTTGAAATATCGTGGAAATCCTGGGAATATGGAGAAGATGAAGGTGGAAGAGAAATGGATAAAGTTGATTATTTGGTAAATTTATTTTATAAATCATCAGATAATCTCTTAGATCAGTGTTTCTCAACCTTTGGATCACATTAAATTTTTAATGGGTCATGAAGGAACTGGTAAAATACCAAAATAAAAATATATATATAAAAAAATAAAAAATAAAAATAAATAGGAAAAAAAATGTCTTTTACATTAATTTCAAAATTTAATTATGAGGTTTTGAATAATATTAATTTCTGGTACATTAATTTCTTAAGTTAATTTGTTAAATTAAGTTAATTTTGACGTTGTGAATGTAACTTAAGTCTATTCACATGTTTGTTCTGCACATCCCGGCATTCATCAGTACATTACCCTACAGTTTTGCTAGTTTTGAACTAGTGTGTAAATTGTCAGTTGTCAGAACAGCAATAAGAATAATTTTGTATGTATATTACTGTTTTTTTAAGTAGTCAGTGTGTTCATTTAGTGTGTTAAAATTAGTAATTGTATTTTGTATTTCATTGAAGTGCAAGAATTACAGTGTATGTTTTTAATTTATAGTTCATGGTTATATTTCTTTGTATATGAGTAATGTGTCATAATCCATTGTACTATAAGTTGATCTGAGTACATACAGCATCATGCTGATATACTACCTTTTTTTATTTTATATTATAAAATAAACAATTGGGTCGCAATACGATTTCAAAAAATATGTTGGGTTGTGCATCAAAAAGGTTGAGAACCACTATCTTAGATGATTATTTAAATAATTCTTATTATTAAATTTTAGGTTCTTTATCGTATTTGGGAAAAAAAAACATGGGATAGAACCAAGAATTGGATATCAGTAACAAATACAATAATAAAAGAACTTTTACCTGATACTGAATATCAAATTGCTATAAAATGTAGAAGACCTGGTAAAGGTGGTGAAGGTGCCCCAAGTCCAATTACATCAGCTAGAACATTATGTGGAAGTAAAGAATTATATATATTCAATTTTTAAGTAAACAAATTAATAAAATTATGCATAATAAAAATTTTATATATTTCTAAATATTTTGAATTAATATGATTTAAACGAATATCAAAAAACGAGCACAAAGAGCAGGATAATCGACAGATACAGACTTTATATTTCTTTCTTTTTTAACTAAAATAAATTTATTACGATTCTCTGGGTCCTCTTTGGCAATACATAAAACAATATAAACGTTAAAAAACACAGTTTTAGAATACATTTAAAACGATTCAAATTTGAACAAAAACGATCGCAAAATATTAACAGTTTAAAATTCTTACGCGAACCGGAAGTTTTTAAATACTTTATAATTATAAATATATAAATTAAAAAATTCAACTAATAATTTTATATAAAGATAACATATAGGCCATTTAAGTCGTTAAGCTGTTAGGGGTAAATCAATACTTTCGTTTTTTTTGCACTATTTTGTTACACCAGGCTCATGCGGAGCTTACTAAATTTTGTTCTATATTGTTTATGATATTATTTTTCGCCTTTTTATTCTTAAAAATTTCGAAAGCCTCTGCAAATTTTGCCCTTATCGGGTCTTGTGTTATTTTTAGTAACTTTACGTCGTTCCATATAGCTTGGGCATCAAAATTCAAAATCCTTTGTGCGAGTGCAGTACTCTGATGAGTGATGTCCTTTATCAATATCTGCTTTATGTTCTTTTATCCTTTTTTGTACAGATCTATATGTACACCCAATATATATTTCTTCCCTGCCCGTGTCGTTGTTTTTTATAGGGACTTGGTAAACTCCGGAATTTTTTAGTTATTGTCGGTGGTCCTTATCGTTTCTTAACATGTTGAATAAAGTATTGTTTCTTTTGAAAGTTATTTTCTTTTTAGCTGCTCTCTCTATTTTCTTCTAAATTTTAAAAATAGTGGATTGATTCGAAATTTTTAAGAATAAAAGGGCAAAAAATAATACCATAAACAATATAGAACCAAATTTAGTAAGCTCCGCGTGGGCCTGATGTAATGAAATAGTGCGAAAAAAAACGGAAGTATTGATTTACCCCTAACAGCTTAACGCGTCAAATGGCCTATATGTTATCTTTATATAAAATTATTAGTTGAATTTTTTAATTTATATATTTATAATTAAAAAATATTTAAAAACTTCCGGTTTGCGTAAGAATTTTAAACTGTTAATATTTTGCGATCATCTTTGTTCGAATTTGAATCATTTTAAATGTATTCTAAAACTGTGTTTTTTAACGTTTATATTGTTTTATGTATTGCTGAAGAGGACCCAGAGGGTCGAAAGCACTACAATAAATTTATTTTAGTTAAAAAAGAAAAAAATCTGAAGTCTGTATCTATCAACTATCCTGCTCTTTGCGCTAGTTTTTTGATAATCGTTTAAATTATGGAGCAGCGTATTTCAAGTCTTAATAATAATATGATTTATTTTTAAAATTTTAATATAATTTCTTATCAGAATAATAATTTAAGGAATTTTCTTAATATGATCTGTTATAAAAATTAAAATAGCTATAATATAAATCCTCTTGTAAAGTCTAAATGAAAATAAATAATAAATATATTCAGTAAAACTGTACTTTCTATTCAAAAATGTATATATATATATATATACTACCATTTAGTCATCTATCTATTTATTTATCTACATTTTAAGTTATCATGAGACTTTAACTGAAGAGGCTACATGGATAACTTAAAACGTTTTTGAATAAAAAATACAATGTTATTGAATATAGTTATTCTCTACTTTTATTAAAATAATTGTAAAAGATTATAAATGAATAAATATCATCAGTATTACTTTATACTCAAACTGATCCAGTATAAGTCGATTATCTAACATTCAAGCATTGGAACAATATAACATTCATCAAAATAAATCAATAATTTATTTTATAATCTGTAAAATTTTCCAAAGTCAAGTTCATTATTGAAATAAATAAAGCAACTTCAACAAAATGCCAGACTTACAACATTAATCCTTGGGTAGTCATGTGAATGCTACATACACAATTAGTCAAGTGGATGCCTCTGAGGCATTCCAAAAAAAATTTAATTATTAGCTTATTTAATCGCAAAAATAAAAATATATTATTTGTGAATATTTGTAACTTTTTGAATGTTATTTTGAAATAAACTAATTTTAAAAACCTGGAAATATAGATTTAAAAAATTTCAAACATAGACCTATGAAATTTTTAAACAGTAGTTGAAAAATTAAAATACGTAACAAATATTAAAAAAAAAAAAAAAAAAAAAGATGCAGTGAAGTGTTTTTTGTTTTTGCAGCTTTCGCGCTGAATTAAAAGTTAAAAACTTAATAACGAAAAGGAGGATATGTTTATTTCTGTCTTGACATAAATTTTTCATATCTATAAACAACTGAGTTCTGCTGCTTCTAATAACACAAGAAATCGCAACAAGCACTTGAAGCAGGATAAATACACTAATTTATTATTAGTATATAGTGAATATTATATATATCTAATAATAAAATAGTGTATTTATCCTGCTTTAAGTGCTTGTTGTGATTTCTTGTGTGTTCAACAGTTGTTAAAGAGTGAAGGAGGGATTGTTAAATAATGCTTAAATGTCCTTGAAAAATCTGGATGTGGAATAGATCCCAAGTAGTTCAGATGAAAATTCAGTATGCTTCCATTTGGCCATCTACCCAAGATTTAGAAATAGATGTAAAACATAAAAAATTATCATTTTGAATTTTAAATCAGACAAAAATTGCTAACATTTTTGAAGTCAGCAGGAAAATATCATTAAAATGATATGTCATTCAATTTTTGATAAAAAGTATCTACAGTCAAACCTCTTTAAGCCGCCCCATCGGTTCGAAGGTCCTCTCTGGCGGTAGAGGAGGGTGGCGGTTTATGGAGGGTTTATAGTAACATGTGAGAAAACAATGTATAGATTATTATGGAGGGTTAATGGTAACATGTGAGAAAACATGTATAGACTAGAGTGCATTGTTTCATTAAAGGTGATCAGAAATAAATTGCTAAGTAGCAGAAGGATTTTTATTTTTATACACAAATTAAAATCTTTTCGTGAACATCTATGTCGTTTTCTGACATTTTTCCGAGTAAGAAACAGTAACGATACTCACAAAAGTTGATTTATAAAAAAACCGTTTAAACTGTTCTTCTTCTTCTGCAAAGTCGAGGTTATGGCTTTCCAATCTGTTCCTATTTTAAACAATTATTTTGTAAAAATTCGTTTAAAGTTTTGGAATAGCTCATTTTGAAAACAGGGATGTGAATAGTCACAGGTGCGAGATTACAGTCTAGTAAATGTTAATAGATAAATTACTTAATTGCCATCTTCTCTAGTGTTTCTGTTTGTGTTGGTTGACCTTGCCATTCAATTGTTTTGGCGGTTTAAACAACTGATTTGTCTACTAATGAAATGGTTTTGCCTCCAGAAATGATGCGTGACGGTTGGTGATTAGTGAGGTGGCAGTTTATAGAGGGAATTTCATGTTTTAACATAAAGGAAAGATTTGTTATTTGCTTTCATCAGGCAAATAACGAGGGTGGCGGTTTAATGATTTGTTATTGGCTTTCATCAGGCAAATAACGAGGGTGGCGGTTTATTTATTGGCTTTCATCAGGCAAATAACGAGGGTGGCGGTTTATAGAGGTGATTTCATCCATGTTTTAACATATAGGAGGAGATTTGTTATTGGCTTTCATCAGGCGAATTTCGTGTTTTAACATATAGGAGCAGATTTGTTATTGGCTTTCATCAGGCAAACGTTTTAACATATAGGAGCAGATTTGTTATTGGCTTTCATCAGGCAAATTGTTTTAACATATAGGAGCAGATTTGTTATTGGCTTTCATCAGGCAAATAAAGGGTGGCAGTTTATAGGGGGTGGCTTAAAAAGGTTTGACTGTATTTATTTGGCTCATTACAAATTATTAGATTAATTGACATTACCTCAGAATTTTAATCAACCTAGTTCCGCTGCTTCTATTAACGTAGTAAATAACACCTTGATATCTTTGAATACATTTGCTGTTTTCCATGATTATACTTCATGTAGTTTGCATATCTCTGAATCCATTTGTATTTTCCATAATTATATTTCACGTAGCTTGCATAATTTGAATCCACTTGCTGTTTTCCATGATTATACTTCATGTATCTTGCATATCTTTGAATCCATTTGCTGTTTTCCATGATTATTACTTCACGTAGCTTGCATATTTTTGAATCCGCTTACAGTTTTACATTTGACCATCGACGCTGTGCGATCTTGCAACATTTCGTAGTACGGCATTTTTATAGACATACCTGATTAATCCATCAGTATGACCATAAATTTAAAATAACCATTTTCAAATATTTTTATAACAGCGCTCTCGTATGTCATCTATTGATTGAGTGGGAAAAAACAGCTAATATAAGTTTTAGAAATTTGGTATTAAAGGTTAAGCTTTATGGAGATGCTGTTCGACATTTTTACGTTAAGGAAGCATTCGTATATTAGGAAGGAAAAATGAAAATCAAGCATTGAAAATGGAAAGTTAAGTAGGAATTTAACGAAATTTTTCAATTTAATAGAAAGAGTAAATAAATAGTTTTCCCAATTTTATTAAATCGACCCAAAAAAAAAAGACGACGACGACGAAATAAAGCAAAGTTTATCATATACGTGGTGCTGCAAAATTGGTAGCTTAAAGGCCAAGAGGGATGAATCCTCAGTGAGGAAAAAAGTATACCACTTTTTCGATTTAGGTCTTATGTTTTGGAAAAACGCATTCAAAGCTTGGCGACGTCGCTTCTTATCGAGCGTAAACTTACAAATAAACAGCATCGAAAATTTTCTCGGTAAGTGGGAGCATTGAAAATCGATTGCGAGTCATTTTCGGAAAATTTTAAAGGTATAAAATGTCCTAAAATACCACTAAACTTAAGACAGTTTCTGTAATTGCCATCATTCAAATAAACTCGTACAACAAATTTTATAAGGCAGAAAACGGTAATGCGCTTTCAGAAAATCGATCGATCTCGAACGATTACAATTACGGAAATGATTCGATTTAGTAGTATTTTAAGTATTTTTATTGTTTACACGCGATGGAAATGCCTTATAATCGAATTTCTAACTGACTACTTTACAAAGCGAAAAGCTTCGATCAAATAAATTAAATTCGACAGAAAATGATGTCACAAAGCTCTCTCTCTCTTCGAAACTTTAACACCCGAATAAACAAGCGTTAATCCGGGTTTACGCTAATTTACACAGCGGTTTCTGTCTTTCCACCTGTTACCCCATTTTTGAATTTTCTAATTTATGTGTTCATCGCGTGTCATATAAATTTGAGCGTATGATAACAATGGATTTAAATATTAAAGGCGTTTTAGCAATCGATTTCCCTGAGTAAATCGATTGCTCGATATCTAACCGTATAAATAAATTAAGAAAAACAAACTATAATCATTATTGAGCGTTAAGTAAAGCGCTTAACTTATATATATATATAATATTGCGATATTTAATAAACAGTAAAATTATTAAGCTCTTCATTACGGTGGAGCAAATTTAATAAATCAAATTAATTGTAGAATTTCTGATGAAAATATTTAAAGTTCCAGTCTTTCAAACAAGAAAAAAAAATCATTTGCTGGTAGTAATTATTGTTTGCATAATAATATAATATTTATGAAATTTTACTCTACAGATCGCAATAAACTTGATAGAGGAAAGACATCGTCATCGCCGAATTTATTATTAATATTCTGACTTCGTCTCTGACTAACAGTTTCGCAACTCGTAAAATAATAATTTTGCTTATCAACTAACACAGAATTAGCGTTTCTATTGAAAGCCTGCATTATTTTTTTCTTTTTTTTTTGCAAATAAATTAAATGCAGAATAGTTACAGTAAACAGACAGATGTTGCGAAATGCAATGGACGAAGATAATTATTATAATTCGTTAAATAAAACAAGCATAAATGTTCATGCATTTTTAATATTTTTTGCGCTTCATTTAATCATACTTGATACGTTTATCAATACGAATTAAAATTAATTAAATTGTTTATAAAAAATTAAACTGCTCTGTCGGTATAAAATCGATATGACCCATTACACCAGATCATGTGTGTTACGATTGTGAATTATTTTCATGTCTAATCTGAAAATTGCATTTTATATTGCTAACTATACATAAAGATACACGAGAAACTTAAGTCAGGTCACCTAACACTACAATTTTTCTGATACAGTAGATTATGTGGTTTAATTCATTAAATTTATTGCATGTTTTAGGCTATAATTCGACGAGTTTTGCGTTTATTTGAGCAGATATTATTTGAAAATATTTTGCGTTACTAACTGCAGAAATATATGAAATTTTGAATACATAAAATCATTTATATCATAAAATCACACAGTCAAAAATTGAAACTAGAACCAATAGCGTTTCGCATAAATCATCCGGAATATAAACATGATTGCTGTTTATGAGAAAGAAAACTGTGACCACATCATTTTAATCTAATACTCAAAATCTGTGCTTAGAATTTAACTTGTAAACTGGATGCCAGAGCATATAACTGAATATTAAACAGTTACACAACAAACAGGAAATTTGTAATTGTTGATAATGTCGGCAACAAAATGGCCGCCTTTGTCCACTTTTACAGTACAGAAATCAATAATTTTTAATCTTTTTTTTTTGAAGTTTTATATTGAATTTTATGTAATGCGATCTTCATAACAATAAACCTTAAAAACATCTATTTCACTTTTACAGTACAGAAATCAATAATTTTATATTGAATTTTATGTAATGCGATCTTCATAACAATAAACCTTAAAAACATCTATTTACATGTGTTTTACTGTTACGCATAGAATTACTATAGTTACGTCAGTGACACATACGGATTTGAGAAATGCATTTTGGATTCGAGATCGTTTCCGATTTTTCTCCGTTTCGTAATATATTTTAAACAAGTTTCAGCACTGCATATTATTTTTATTAATACTTGCTGTAACTTGTCAAGCTAAAGAAAACTCGCATTTTAGTTTATTCCAAGTGCGAAATGGAATAGTGTTATAACTGCTGTCGTTCATATTGAAAAATTAAAGGGAACTTTCAAAATTCAATTTAATAACTGGATAACTAAAGACGGCAGCTGACTTTCGGTACGATAAATGTCTAGTCCAAATAATTCGGAATTGGGGAATTGAGGCCATTAATAATAGATTTGTTACAGATGGATGTAAATATTAAACACGTATAGTCTATTAATAATTTAGTTGGATTCATCGGACGGTTTCGTTGCCGTAATAGTTCTTGTCGCTGACTTCAATCGCCTATTTGTTTCCTATTACTTGTCATTTAACTTAAGGAAAAAAAGGGAACAACAGTGAACATGGCATTTCTTTAAGTGAACAATTGCGGTCGACCGCTGTTCTTATTCAGATTAATAATAAATTTACTTTCTTTTCTTCAAGGTGTGGCGGGTTTGCGTCTGTCCAAGATAGAAGTTCCAGGTGTAGTGGTTCGAGGAGAAGCTGCATGGCTGAATTGCTCTTTTGACATCGAATCGGATGAACTGTATTCCATCAAGTGGTACAAGAACAATTTGGAGTTCTACCGGTACTTGCCCAGCGACCATCCTCCCGCTCAGAAGTACGATCTTCTCGGTATTTATCTCGACGTATGTTCTCTTTCTCATTCTCTTTTCCTCTCTTTAACTTTCGCTAAGGTTAAGCTAGACAAAGGCCCATACACCGGTCGGCCGTCCTCGGAAGAATAAAGATCACAGGAACGATTTCAGACCTGCAGATATTTCTGAATTCGCGTTCTGAAGGTCACTGATGCAGGCGGGGTAAATCGGATCGGTACGTTTGGGGGAAACAAGGGACGAGGACCATATATCTCCGCCTCTTCCAAGATTAAAAAAATCTTTAAAAAATCCCGGGCCACCAATATTCTTCAGGATTAAATGCGGTCATTTGTAACCACAATCAGTTGGCAGAGTATTCGCTGATACTAACTTGTAAGTAGAAGACCGAAAGTATTAAGAAACTGCATCCTTTTAATTCTGCAATTTATCCTCTTTCGCGTGGAAAATGGATAAACTGAATTAAAAGGATTCGTGAGAAAGGACTTCAAATCAGTCATTTGCATAACTAACGAAAAGTAAATTTTTGCACTTTTTATCGCTCTTATACTTATCATGCTTATTAGCGAGCGAAACCGTTTGATAATTATTATGGCAAAATTCACAAAGATAACGTAAAAAAGAAGAAGAAAAATATTTTTCATATCCATTTATTATTAGCAACCGAAAATCAGAATGAGAGCGAATTACGAATTACCTCGTATTTTTAACTCGACCGAATTTGCATCATTAAAAATTCACTTTATTTCGTACCAATCAGGAGAAAGCTCGTCGTCAAAATATTTGTTTAGTTACAGAGGAAATTGAAAAACAAAAATTCTCATTAATTTTTGGTAAGGTGAAATCACTTTTCTTTAACGTTGTAAACAGCGTGATCTATACAATCCGATAGTAAGATGAAAGGCTGATGGAATATCAATTAACCTGTTCGCGGAATAAAAAAAATAAAAAGATTAGATGAACAAAACAAAATAAGTAATAGAGTAAATCAGTCAAATGCCATGTTTATCTCAAAAGGCTTTCATCCTGTGTGTATGTAAGTCTCATCTATTTTAAAATGGATTTAAAAAAGAATACCACATAATCTGTTCGGCTTAACATCGGCTCCTTCCATTAATACAAAGACAGCATTGAGAAGTGACTTGAACCTCTTCATAATCTCCATCAGAAAAAAGTCAAAGACAGCATTGAGAAGACAAAGACAGCATTGAGAAGTGACTTGAACCTCTTCATAATCTCCATCAGAAAAAAGTCACTCCAGAGAAAAAAAATCTATGTAAAAACAATGTGATTGCTATACAAACATTTCTTTCACGGTAAATCCTTTAGTTCCCTTCCAAGATTCTGTATCCACCACTGCGTTAATGTCTTCTTCCTTCTATAATTCCAGTTTTTTTTTTTTTTTTTCATATTTTATGTCCCCTTTCCAATCAGGCAGATTATTAAAGCGGCGCTTCTTACGAGTTAGTACCCGTCACTCGTATTGTTTCAAACGCGTCTAGACTCGTTCAAAATTTGTATAGATGCGAACCCTCCTGCGTGGCACGCCAACGCGTTACCACTCAGCCATCCGGCCGCCCCATAATTCCACTTTAAAGTATGTAATTCCATATATGGGAATTAATATAGTTAACGAATGTTTCGCCCAAATTTTTTATAACCAAATGTTTTTTCCGCTGATTCAGTCGGATAACTTCAATGCAATCTTTCAAATTAAAGTATAAAGAGCGAAAGGATCCAAGAGATCCCTCGGTGGTCCTGGATTTTTGATATAGTCGAGGGAGGGGACGGTCGACTAATTCCGAAACAAAAAAAAAATAGAGAGGTAATTTGGGCCGTCTCCGGCCCGGACGGAAACGAAGGGGTGGAGTTCGAAAAATCGCTCCCCCCGATTATATGAGAAAGTTTCTCGTCGGGGTTAATTAATTCGCGAAAGCATTTCACGCCGGCCTCGCCGAGGACGGCCCAGATTAACAACTCGTTAGAAGTTAAGGTGTGTTAATGTGGCCGCTTAACTTGTCCATTATTATTTGTACACTCATACATTTTATGTTGCAGCTAGCGAAGTCAGAACTCGGTCGAGTGTATCTGTACAAAACCGACTTAAATTCCGACGGCAGGTATCGATGCGAAGTATCGGCGGAAGCTCCTTCCTTCCAAACAGTCCGGGCGGAGAAAGAAATGAAAATTTATGGTAAACATATTCTCTTTTGTTTCGATAAAGTACTTTGCCGGTAGTACAAGCTTGATGACGGTCCGGGTCGGAATTCCGTCTACTTCATCCCTAAATGGAACTTTAGGGAGCTATAAGATTCTTTTGACTCATCTCGAGTTCTGTGTGAACTTTTGGATTCTGGCAACTCTAGATAAGTCAATGTTCGGGCACCAACCACTAACTATATATCAATATTTAGATGGAGAGTAGTTATGATTCTGACGCATCAATCCTATATTTATCAGTTCTTTGAGAAAGATACCATTCCGAATGAACTAATTTTAGATTATTCAGGAATTATAATTTCAAAATTAATGACCCTAACTCGGTTCTGCATGCATCATAGGGGCCTCACCTTATGATGCTACCGGGAGAAGAAAATTTTCTTTTAGTCTTTGAATTTTTTTATTGAATATAAGACCGATAATTAACGATTTAGGACATAATTCATCAGTCGTTAAATAGAAAGAAGGCCAACATCTGTCACACTTGTTTCCACCTTCTCACCCATCCGGGAAGGATCCAAATTCTTTTTTTCTTCGATATTTTCTCTTCCCCAAAATACGAAGAAGGGAAAATATCGGGTGGGAAAAAATGAAAAAGGATATTTTCCGAGACATCTAGAACGCACAGTGTTCGGAAAAACCAATTAATCCTCGACCTATCCGTTTCCAAAAAGTATTACCTTCGTAATCTCCTTCCGATGGAATTACCTTCTTCTTCACAGTAGTCTAGAGATTCGACTGAAATTTTCCACTTTTCAACCCACTCGTATATGAAATTGCAGGACACCATTCAAGAAAAAATAGTCAAAAGAATATTGATATTATTCACGGTTAAACGATAGTGTTTACTTCTCGAAGATGAAATGCTATATGCACTGCATATTTAACTTAGTCCTGACACCCATCAATACCATTTATTCGTCTCAGCTCTCAACTGTTTATCTGTTTATATCGGGCTAATAGCAGTTTATTAGTATCATATCCCTGAATTATATATGATGCATCTTGATTTTGAATGGGTAGCATTTAAGATATTATGAGAGTTATCACAATTTGGCTGTAAAATGCTATTGGTGCCCCCTTTATATGATTAAGGCGTATAACGTGAAAGAAAAGTTGCATTGATAATTCGGAAAAATGATGCAACACATCCTCCTCTTCTTGTTACTATTATTCTTTATTCGAAAAAATATTGTTATTTCGCACTGATCGTTCGAGGGCCAGAGTTGCAGAACTTTATGTATTTAGTTACAGCAGGTATTATTCTCGAAATAACGCCATTGCCAATCCATAAAAATGAGCTATCTAAATGATGATAATGAGTATTGCCAGTCACCACTGTTCTTCCCCTAATAGTGAGGTAAAGATTTCTGGATCATCCTCTTTCTACCCTGTAAGATACTAAGTAGGACTCTTACAAAGGCCACTATGAGCACAGTAAAATCAGAAACGGGCGTTGGGAGTGATAAAAGGGGATTCCAAACCAACCAGGACCACACCTGGAGTTTGCAAACACGCGAGGAAGTGAAATGGCGTCTAGGCGTGGCAATTCGGTATCATTGCGAGAAGTGGAATATTTTCCCATATAAATATTTCCATGGTGGTCTTAACCGGGCGCGATTAATGTGTTGAGAAAGCCGCGACACGTTCCACAGAAAAATCCCAACTCGACGTCGGTACGCCGTAGCGTGACTTATTAGCGCCTTTTCTCCCGTTTTCTCGGGTATCGACGGGTTCTTAGCACGGTTTGTAACTCGGCGGTATGTAACTTGGCGTGTCCGGCTCACCGGGGAACACCGACCTATTTCTGCCTTTTTTTTCCCGTTAAAGAGCAGAATGAATGTTCTCTCCCGGCGTAATTTATGTTCCGATCCGGCGCGATTTATAGAATGACGAATGGCCGCGCAACGGTGTAAACGCAACGCGACCGATTTATTATCGTAAATTAAAGAAAGTTGTTTCGTTGACCGTTTAAAGTGGGTTTAGATAGAATCGTAACCGATTCTAGCCGTAATGAATCTACTTCTCTCGTAGATAATATGCGACAGATTAGACGAAAAATGGATGCTAGGAAATGGATAGGGAAAGAAGGCATGTAGGCTTCACTTTGATATGGTTTATAGCTGTTAATTAATAATATAATAAAGGAATAGAAATTAAAAATATATACAGTATATATATTCAATCTTGTTGACCTTAGTCACAGTGCGCGTTACGTTATATCAAGTGTGATGTTTATCTGTTGTTAGCGGCGAATCGGAGACGAAATCACGCTTAGATCATTTGTCTTAAAAAATAATCATTAATCATCAAATATACAATCAAAAATTAAATTTGAGGAAGAATTACGACCAGGTTAATTAGCCATTTGGTTATTCCTTAATAGTTTTTAAATTTGAACTTTTTCTCGTATCTTTTGGGATTATCGGCGCAAGCGACGATCCATGGCGCGTCGGTTAAGCCGCGCATCGCGGATTGTCGCTTCCGCCAATAATTCCTCCTACCGTCGATGACAGGATCGGAAGACTAGTTAATACGGGCTAGCAGCTATTTCCGTCGACAAGAAATGTAATTTTTCCATTATCCTAATATTACGGGCGGAGACCGGGCGGGAAGCCATTAACCGCCTTATTCCGATCGCCTATTATATGGAAAAGGCGTAGCGGGCCGTCTAAGGCGCCCCGTTTCTGTTGGGACGGTATGGTCGCCGGGGATTAATTAACTGGAAAAATTTTTATCTCGCCCGACACCCGGTTAAAGCATTTCGTTTTCTTCTGTCTCTGACGCTGTTAGAATTTAAACTACCTCGTTCCTTCTTTAGCCCGTCAATTATCTAAGAAATATTTTCTTTCCAGGCAATTTTTTTCCTCTAGGGCCCATTTGATTCCACGTTTCCGGAACGGCCAAAAATGTGAATTTTGAGCTAGGATTTTTTTCTTCTTTATAACGATTTCGGAAGTAAAACTAGGTTTTACGTATGCGAATTCTAGTTTCTTCAGAAAAATGTGGATAGAAAGGCTGACATGAATTGTACTATGACTGTGCGATATCAAAAACTTCTTAGAAGAAACTCTTCTTTGATAAAGAAGAAACAGTCCACTTATTGGACTATTATTTGAATACTGAATATTAAAATATTATTATATTTTTGGATTGGGTTTGCTGATCTTGCCTGGATTTTTTCATTGTTGAATAACTTGTTAGAACGTTGACGTTGCAAGATGACTTGTACTCTCTACTTTTCCTGAGGCCGAGCACAAATTTTTTTCTACACTTATCGACTGTCTCTTCGTATATTCTAGTCTGTAAGTCAGTCGGTTGTATTCGGAAAGAAAACATACTGGACAGACACTATTCAGTTCGATAAAACATCCCGAATGGCAGCGATGACCCTTTGCTTCTTCCCACAGTTGGTAGGATTGCTATCTCAGAGAGATGAATTTTACCCTGGTCCCAAAATGACTGGCTGCCATCTATCATGCCAGAATTCCATAATATCCATATCATCGACGAGATATTTTTTTGTCTTTTCTTGTACTAAATCATATATATTGAAGATTTTTTTTCAAACTATGAACCCAATATCGGCCATGATGCTTTTTCCACTCTATAATACTGGAAAAAAGTCATCTCTTTTTTGTGGCTTTTGTTAGTCTTGATCCATAAGAAAAGTGCTCGGGCTCGACTGGCAACAGTTTCCCTCATGCCAAGACGGTTTTATGTAAATTTTTCCTTTTTTTTTATGAAAAATGGAAGAATAGCCACCCGAAACAAGAAATAAATGATGATGATAATTAAAAATAAAATATCGACTGATTTAAATGTATAGATTGGCTGTTGCTCTCTTTGGAGGTACTAGACTCGTTCACATAACTCATATGCAAATTATTTTAGAGAAAGTGAAGCCAATCGCTCAATACTCATTATTCTCATGTATGGTCCATAACATAACATATGTTTCGCTCTAAATGTTCCGCAACGTTTATATTCCGCTATTTATCCCAGACAAAAAACCGAATAAAAACATGAATGGTTTAACATGCAGTACAGACCCAGCTTTAATTAAAAAAAACCAAAGAATTTTATTTTTAAGCATTTAAAGTTTGTTTATAGTCAGTATAACATATTTATACTATGCAATAGCGCTTAATAAATCTTGTTTTTAGTTATTGTATCTGGTTTCTTACCACGATACGGTAAATGATCCTATGATAAACGTAGTAGTAAACCATGAAAGAGAAGAAAAGAATTTAATCTCTCCTTAAAGGTAATTCAAAGATAGAGAGAAACGATCGAATTTTGATATTTTTTAAAAGTAGATCGATTAATTTATTACAAAATAAATAATTCTCATCTTAAAAATTGCTAAAATAATTCTTTTCTTTTGGAAAGAATGAATTTAATCTGTTACGTTATGGGTTCCGATGCCATCCTTTCTTTTCCAAAGGTTTCTTAACGTGATAAAAATTCAGCTTTTAATGAATATGATGATTTCCGAAAAAAAATAATAATAAAAATTGGTTCTCATCGACGATGCCGGCCATACATTGTTCCGATTCTCATATTATACAAATTAATTTACAAAATTTACATGGACAGCTAACAGAAATTGAAAATTTTATTCACAAGCTTACAATTCTGGTTCTTCAGTAGCACTTTTATCCGTCTTCACTATTCGGCCCTTATTATTATTATTTTTTTTTTTGTTACTTTTATTTGAATATATGTTGCATTTTTCATCTGTGAGGAGCGTTATAACTCGATGTGGAAATTTTGGCACCAATCGATCATCATTCAAATACACCTGTTGAAAATGGACGATAAGGTTTATACAAACCGTATTTTTTTCCCCATTTCTCTTCCAAGGAGGTCTTTTTTAACTGCATGAGATTTTTTTTGGAGTCCAGAAGTTTTATTGCCTTTTTATCTTTCTTTCCGTAACGCCCGTAGGACTTAAGCTCTGCTACTTTCGGACCAACACAGGTAGGCCACTTTGGTGGGGAGAATCGAATTTTTGAAGGCAAATAAATGGCAGAAATTTCAGGTAGGAAATAACGGACAGATAGATGGACAGACATGACAAATGTTAAAGCGCTTTTTCCACCCAGGGGAATAACTCCATCTTTTCGGACTGGAAGGCATTCTACTTTTCTTGTATTTGGACGGTGGATAACCGAGAGTGTTTTCCATCGTACTAAAAACAAGGTCTCGGTCCCTCTAGATTTGGTACCAGTAAAATGTAGTCCGACATCCAGTATTCTATACCATCTATTCCTGGATATATAGCTGATCGTACTATAAATTTGGTTTTCACCTTTCCCCTTTTCTGGATTTTTCGCCGTCGCGCCTGACCCTTAAATTAATTTATGGGCCCTCTCCCCTGTCGGCCGCCGTCCAACTGCCCCATTTAGGTCCATAAAAGGTGAGGTCCCAATAGGACTCTATTTGGGGAACGGATCTCGGACTCTATAGTCTCTTGGGACCGTTTTGTATCTACAGAAATCCTAAATATTTTTTTATCAGTTTTGCCGGAACATGGACCCACCGTATCTGGAGCAGATTCTCGACATAGAATTGGCCAAGAAGTGAACGTCACCTGCACGTCGGCGCCTTCCAAGCCGGCAGCCATTTTAAAATGGTACGTCAACGACAAAGAGGTAAGAATAGTTTTTGTCCCGAATTTGCATTAACTGGATTAATTTGCATTAATGGTAATTTTTATTGTTTCTTCAGGCGCGGAGAGATTTTCATCTTCGCTATCCTCCTTTGGTGCGTGTGACGGGTCTTGAGAGCTCCAGACTAGGTTTGAAGTTCATAGCAGATTCTCGCCACTTCTGGAATGGAACAATGAAACTTCGATGCGTTTCGCTCATGTCTCGAGTGTACGCCAAGAGCAGTGTAGAAATGGTAGCATCTACTAATGCCAGAGCCTCTGGATATCATTCAGGTAAAGGCACAAATCCTACTTCTAACATAACTTGGATAAGCCGCAATGACCATTCGCCCTTCGAACTCTGCCCGTTTTTTATTCTTTCCGCCTGCGGATTCGATTCTGCTGCCACTCACATTCAGTCACCATAAATCTTTCAAGCAAAATATACTTTCCGACTTTCTTATCCCGGAGCTTTTATTATCCGATTTCCATCCACTTTAGTACAAAAGAAAACCCTCTAGCCCCAAAGAGCTAAGAAGTACACTTACGAATCCGATGCTCGTTAATGGATGAAATCAATTAAGACAGAACTAATCTGCTAATTTCTGTTATACTATGCACCACAACATCCATATTCAGTAATGTTATAGAAGAGAACAGATGCCCTACTGCTTTATCTGGAGGGACCACAAATCCGGAAGATTAAACGTAATTTAATATTAAGAAGTAAATATAAATTACTTGTCAATATTAAGTATTTCTTTCAATAAATATCCATATTAAAATATTATCTGAATATCTCCGGTTATTGCTTTTTTCAATAAGTAAATATTCGAAGTCATTTTTCTGAAAAACTCCTTAATTTAGACAAAAATAATCCGTCATATTCCGGATATTTTTTTTCGATTTATGCGCTGGCTTTTACGAATAAAAACACATTATATGACGTTCATGTATGTAGCTCGATCTTATCCACAGCTTAAACAATTTGCACTGCTGCACCACGTAAACGTTTACCCGAATTGCAACATATACTTTAACGCTGATAACGGGGTAAAGAACAACGTGCTTTCCATTTGTACCATTATTTTTGCAACGTAGGGATTAAATTATCGAGTATTTCTTCTTTTAAAATCACCTTCTATGCCAATTTTATTCCGTTTATTTGAATGAAACGATCATTTTTTCCGATTTAAGTACTAGTGTTTGTTAAAAGCCGTAAATACGTTTATACCGATACAAATGGAAAAAAATATAATGTACCCCAGAACGGAATGGAATAGTCCTACGTGATGCCGGATTAAATGGAATTAACTTCCCACCCCATTTTTTCAGTTAAATAATTTACGGATGAAAGACATAAAAATAATTTGAAAATGTTTTCGGTTTTTCTCAGATTCATGTTTTTTTTTTTTTGGTATACATATAGAACTTGAATGAAAGATGCGATAACGATTTAAAATTAATAAAAGGCAAAATCAAATCAGTTGAATTTTCTAAATATAGATCTATGGTTACGTTCCATCGTCAGATTTATTCTTTAGGGTTGTAATATTGCGATAAGGTTGCCACAATTTCCACGTAAGCGCTGATACGATCGAAATAAGAAAAAAAGTTTATTATATATGGAGACCCGAGAATTTTTATTATATATTTTTTTTTTTTTTTGCCAAAAAATTGATTTTGCCAAATGTTCTTTTCGATTATATTCTACGCGATTAAATCGAGCAAAGACAATTATATATTTTTTTATTATTATTTTTCTTCGCTTAATATTTTATGCAGGAATGTCGATTCGCTTTGATTCTTTTAAATTAAATCAGTTTTCTGTGGATTTTTTTTTTCTTTCTTTAAGACAAAATATTCTGGATTAATCCTGTTAATCGATAGGTATTATTTTGATATCATAATTTGCTACATTGTTTTTCATACCGAATTTTGCAAAGTGAAAATACCGAGCAATATTCTCACAAATATTCGAAGTTTTGATTCATGCAACAAGTTTCTTCGAATATTGAACAACAATAAATTTTAGAATAGCGCAGTTAAAATTCGGAGAAAATCGAAATTTCATTGTTTATTTATAAAAAAAACAAGACATCAAATAATGGGAAAATATACAGCTTATATTTTGAATGAGCATTCAAAATAAAAATAAAAAATTTATGAACGTATCAACACAAAAATGTCAATGAAAGTCTGCCTAGGGATGGGAGACAAGATGCTCTAAGTGAAATTAATGGAGCTTGTTTTTTTGTACATGGGTAAAGGTCTTTGATCACTCCTGGACGTCAAAGCTCACCGACACATTCACTTAGTGCCATTAGAACCATTTTTGATTCTCGTAATTGATTTTGGTGGCGTTTCTTATTCGATAAGTCGAAACATATATATAGTTAATTATATAAAGCCATTTTGGGCGCTGTAATTAGATCTCTACGTTTTGTAACGTTTGAAAACAGAGTTTTTATGTAAAACAAGATCAAATCCCAACATAATACTCAAACTTTTTAACAGAGACATTCGGAAAAGTAGTTTAAATAATATATTTGCATTCCAAACTAAACGCGTGCCTGCCATAAGAAAATGAAAAAAATTGTTGCAAATAATTATGCTATTTTATTTTTAAGTTTTTTATTTTTCTTTTTTTACAAAACGAAAAAGTACACATTGCTTTGTTTCTTAAAAAATTTGGAGTATTTCCTAGTTATAAAAATTCTGCGGGATGTTTCCGTAGTTACGGCATAAACGAAATTTTTATAATGTTATAAAGAATGGACTGTAAGATTTGTTTATATCGAAAATTGAAAAACTTAAAAAAGAAAAAAAAAGAGCCGATCGGATTTGTGTTGTACTCGAGTCACGATACTTAATTCGAATTATTAGAAACACTTTACTGATCACGTACCATTCTCCTCCGAAGTTATTATACGACGCCTGTTTATTATCAGGAATCTGTACCAGAAGTGTACTTGTCATCATTACTTTTCTATTCATTATTTGGTGTCATTCGCTCTAATTACTGAAGAAGGTTTACTACAAGATGCAGGAGTTAAATACGAAGGACAAATTTCGGTTTAGGTCGAGCGTAACAAGGAATGTTACCTAGAGTTTGCTTAAAATGTATAATTCATTTAAATCATTAGTAAGTAGGAATCTTACAGCCACTGTAATTTTGGCGTTAAAAATTTCCATCGAAAAATAATTTAAATTTATTACTGAGGTATTTTATTCGAGCATCTCGACTCTGCAGAAGCCAACGAAGAGCATGGAGAATAAAGTACACCATAAATGGTCTTCGCTAACAGCGGATAAAGCAGTTGGAAGTGTTTTGGATGAGATATGTTCATGGAAATGTGGTTCCTCCTTGTCATCGAGCGTAAATTTCCAGTTTGTTTTCCTCTAGAGCTCTAGAGGAAACAAAACAAGAATTGAATATCTCTAGGTCGGAAGAATAAAAAAAAAAAATAGTATTATACTTGGAATGAGGTAAATAAGTACGAATTTTATTTTCTACTGTATTTTTTACGTCGGAAAAATTTATAAAAAAAGTAACATTAAACATATGAAACGACTTACAGCTGCAAAAAATTAGAAGAAAGGTCAATCGCGTGACCAAAATTAAATAATTTAAAATTCTAGAAAAAATTCGCATGCTTTTCTCAATACGTCCGCCATTTTTAAATGGCTGAAAGCTCGTCTTGCTAATTTCTTCTAATTTCATAAAAATCTACCGAGTGCTTCAAAAATCATTAATTGGTACACACAGACACATAGCATGTTCTTCACATCTCACTATTAAGTTTAAAAATTAATTTAACTTATGCATAGGTCCATTAAATGCTTTTGCATTTGTACTCGTTTTTGGACAAAAGTACATTTTTATCTTAACGACGGCCATTACGCTATCGAACGTAGATATAGAGGGAATATTAAAAAAACCAAAGATAGAACCGTGAGTAGATTTTATATTATAATATTTATTTGTAATTAGATGTGAGCCGCGATTTGAGACAAAAATCATCAGTGCGTATAAAACTGATTGTTATTAGTTAGGCTAACTGCCATATTAATAACCTCAGAGAATATTTTTTCTAACGTTGAGGTCCCATAAAAGACTAGTGTGGCGTTAGTACTAGCTCTATAAATCGAGTTTTTTCCCCTCTTCCTCTTTTAAGTAGCGTATAACCACTTAGATTAATTACGTCCATATCGATATTTATTATTTTTTTGCGCCAATAAAGTAATTTGATCGTCATACGTTTATTACGCACACACATTAGTATTGATCATGTAATTAATTAATTAATTATAATTAAAACTACAGACATGTCCATAATCATCGGATTTTTTTAACGGTATTTAAACGTTTTTTTTTTTTTTCTTTTTTCTGAAAGTTGGCTTTCTGCAAGTCGAGTGTATAAATGTCCCTTTAAAAATGTATCTTAGTTGCACTTGCAGTTTATATGTTGCAATGGCTAGTACTGACTTCAGTTACTCGACGAATCGACGAATTTTGGGTATATTTAGGATGACATGTATGATACCCCTATGGTTCTTCTGCTGTTGTTTGATAAATATAAGAGACAGGTCGAAGAACAAGTTATTTTTTGATAAAAACATACCTTTACTGAAAATGGCCGAACATACAAAACGTGTGACCATCCAACCACGAAATCCATTTTAAGATTCCACACATTGTATCGACGATATTTTCTATTTTTATTTATTTTTACTTTGGTATTTGGGAAAGGATTCTTGCCACTGGTCAATAGATTATTTTCGTAAGTTACGAGTTAAAATTTGTAGCGATGCCGAGCAGAAAAATGGTCATTTGTAAGTTTAGACGGACGAAGTAAGTATCGATAGTTTACATGCGCTCAGTTCAGAGAAGGTAAAGCTGCAAATATTGATATCAAACGTGGCCTTTGTTGCCCACATGGCAATCGGAAAACCGGAAATATGGTGGGGATTAGATGCATACAGAGCGAAATAACCCGCTCTAGAAAAAAAAACCACTCGTCTACCCGTATTCTAAAACCGTATTTTCAATTTTTGCTTTCTCCGTATATAATCTCGAAAGAGTTTAGTATCTGTGGAAAAAAAAAATCTTTTTTTCTGTGGAAATTCGGGTTTTAAACTCTCCTCGACACATTTTGGTCAGTTGGCGGATATAATGTTACTGCGTAATTGGATTTGGTGAGCGCTCTAACTGAAAAATTTACGTTAGAAACGGCGCTGTATTTTTATACTTGACATGTTTATGGAACAACCGAGATCCGATTAAATTTTTGACAAGAACGGTGCTAACGGTTTGCTATCTTAAGGATCTTGATCGATTCTTTATTTTTTTTTATTTTGCTTAACGTTACGCGCCGTTTAAACGTCGATGTAATAATGGCGACGCAACTATGGAGAATGTTCGCTAGCATTTATTTTATTAATCGACAAACTGACACATTATTAGAGCTTTAACTCATGCAAATTTGATAGGAAAAAAATACGAATTTATAATCATGACACAGATTTGCATTTTTTTCTAACAATTTATGCCAGTCGGATTCTAATGAAGTGCCATGATAACTTGGCATAAAAATGGCTGTAGATTATTTTTTAGCCACCTAACACTTTCAGTTTGATCCTTTTCCAGAAATAAGTATAAAAATATATCATTAACGATCAAATCTGAAGATGGAAACCATCGCGATATGTTCGAATCGCCTGTACCAATTCTTCAATATTTAACTCCGTCCACCATTTTGAAACAAAATGTCTGCTTTGTTTCAGACATCTTTTTTTGACTATATGATAATAAATTGGCATGAAAGATAAATAATTATATTTTATTCAAGTAAACTTTAGCACGCTTCAGTTGATATTTTTAAACAAAATGGCGACCAATTCCAAACCGAATAACGGTTTATACAACTTTAAAATCGAGTTATATTTATACGATTTCGAAAGGATATTAATAAAAAATTTCTTATTTCGATAGAGATCATTAACCTTATGGATCATTATAGTTCAATGGTTCCATCCAGCATTTATTTTCTTACAAATATCGATCAAAATTTTTTAAGAAATTTTTTTTCTTTACTGCTTTTTATGATTTCGATGTAGATGAATTTTATTTTTCTTCCTATTTTTCTAATGACTTATCTGGAAATTTTCAGTTTACAAGTTAGCATATAATCATCCGTAAAAAAACTCTGTCTGATGTACGTGTAACTAATTCATCTCTACCATGTATCAAAATAATTTTTGATTATTTTGACAGATGACAGTATTAAACAAAAGTTCGGCTTATATAAAAATGATCTAAATTAAGCATTGCATTATAAAATATATTTAAACAGTTGGCATTCAAGCTACATGACAACTGCAGCCTTATCTTTTGTACATTAAGCTAGGTTTCTAGTTTTTCTTAATTTTTTTTTCTAGCTCGACTACTGGATTATAGGAAAGTTCTAGGACAACAAAGTCTGCCGTCTAATTAATTTCAACATAATTGATCAGGACTGATGGAGTTCCTCCTATATTAACTCTAAGGAAGAGCAAAAACCAACTAGAATATATCTGTATTCAATATATCGTCATATTTTTACTATAATTTTTATAATCGGTACTGTAATCACATTGTACGTATGTATGTTCGTCCGCATAATATCTCAATAACTAATTGAAGCAGAGCATTCGAATTTTAGGGACTCATTCCTTATTAATTAATCTAAAAGCTAAATAATTTTGAATGCTTCCTGACGTTTGGTTCTTGAGATATTTATAAAAATCGCAATCGTTAACTACCTTTAGACCCGCGGAAAAGTTTCTGTTTGTAAACTGTTTGTTTTAAAAAAAGGATAAAGTATAGGATATATTTAACTCGGACGATGTATTGTTTCTGGAAGAAACGCGTGTGTTTTAAAGGTATTTTAAAAATTATTTTCCATTTGTAGTTCTTTTCTGCCGTCAGAAGCGGAAAGGAAGAGGAGTGAAGTGGATTTAAAAACGAAACGGTTTTCCTCCAACCGTAAGAAAAGTCAATTAAAAGCATTTTGACGGCGCCGGGAAACTACGATAACTTAATAAAGACATTTTTAATTTTCGGTGGCGAGGAAGAGCGGTTTGGTGGGGGGGCGAAAAGAGAGAAAAAGATATCAAGATGCGAAATGGCTTTTAGTGGATAAGAGGAAGTCTCTTAACCACTCTCTTTTGGCGAAAATTTTCTAAAGTGGACTTTTAATCTCTGCCACTAATCTGTATATAATGGGTGACTCCTACTTCGATCAAAGTCGCGGTTTGGAAGTAATTAGAAAGGGAAGCGAATAATTCAATTTTATTGCCTCTGACGAAAAATAAAAATCGGAATTGGTGGGTCCTTATTCTGGCCCGTTACCTTCCAAATTTATGTCTGGAGCTCTACCCCAATGGGTCACGCTCCGTCTCCTCTTCGCTCTTATCGTCTTTTTATTTATACGCTCTTTCTATCGCGGAGGATTAACCTTCCCATCCCCAATACCTTCTTCACCCTTTTTTCTGTCACGATCTCTTTTCCTGTATCTCTTAAAAAAATTCGTTTTCACAGATAGTAGAAATAAGAACTGCGAGGAAGTACAAACATGCCCCTTTACGATGACTATAGCGATGATTTTTTCGTGTTGAATTAACGAATTTTTGGCGATTTTTGCAGTGTAAACTTGTGTTTCTTGCAGGAGTCGGCAGCCAGACGGTGACCATCACCGGAGGCAAGACTCGCTACCAGATAGGCGAGTACGTGGACGTCAACTGCACGGCAGTCAAGTCTCGCCCGCCAGCCGAACTGCGCTGGTTCATCAACGACAAAAAGGTAATTTTCCTCCTCCTCCTCCTGCTCTAATTTTCTCTCCACCCTAGCCTTTTAAATACACCTCAGAGACTGTTTACATACCACATGTAAAACGCCGGCAATCAGAACTGGAAGACGAGCTCTAAATCCATTAGAATTTAACAGGCGATAACCATTACAGCCGTTAAGAATTTGAGTTACTACCTATCTGTTACGTAATAACTTGGCGTCAGTCGTTAATCCAATGACGAATGTATCGCAGTTTAATCACTCCCAACTCTCTTCCATCTATATAACTTAAACTCCGCATCGGAACTCGGAAAAATGAATAACGTTTCGGGTATAACGTTTAGAAACTTCGTCACGCATCGATTGCTTCTCCGAGGAATATACACCTCGATTGTTAAACACAAAATCTCTCTCGTACATCTTTACGCACACCATCTATATTCCGTTAACGGCAACGTGGTTATACTTCTAGCAAAGAAGTCGAAGAACAAAATCCTGTTAACTAGTTACCGTCTAACCTATTCGCTACTGCAATAATTCGACGCCGGAAAAATTAGCTTACTTGGCACAAAACGCGCGGAATATTCATGTAAGCCTATTAATTACCCAGTTTATTCGTTTCGTTTAGACGGTTTATGCAAATTTTTTTGTAATTTGCATATTTAGCATGAAGTGTTAATTTTTCTTCTGTAATTTTTGGTTATCGTGTCTCGGTTTGCGAGATGGTGTTACGTTAAACTGTTAGTTTTATGTCAGTATCAACAAAAGTTCTAATGCAGGACCAAATCTTGGATAAAGTAGCCTGTTAAAATCCATTATTTTTTTTTTTTTTGCAAAATGAAAGATGTTCTATACTTGGATAACTAATGTAATATGTGTATTTTCCTTAATTGAATACAAGTTTTTTACGTAAGTATATACTAATGATAGTAATGTAGCCTACACGATCACAACTACATTGTTTTATATACCATTAATCATGTATTTCTTTAGCTAAGTCAGTGTACCTAACATTTTAGACTGTATGCTGAACACTGGTCGTTTGTGTAGTGAATAACAATGTTTTTGAAGTTAGCTGCTTTGTATTCCCTGTCAACTAATGTGATGTCTGGTCTGTTATGATGAATCGTTTTATCTGCGAGTATAGCTTATCCCAAAACTGTTTTATGTGTCATGTTCTCTTCACCGTATCTCGAATGTAAAGTTGTTTGTGGTCGAAATTTGTATGTTGTAGATAGTTTTGATGAATGATCTTGACTACTTGATCGTGTCTACTCTGCTCTGGTAATCTGCCTTAAATATTGAGACGGTCATCTGAAGTGATTGTTTCAGCATGCATTTTTTATGTTGTTAGTTTGATCTTTATCGCAATCATGAATCGTTTTGTTTCCAGGAAGACTCCTGTAGACAAGAATTCCATGCTTTTCTGATTGTCCAGTTTTCTGAATTAATAACTGAAAACTTCGAAGAAGTACTTTATATATAAGAATTGCAATTTTTCAAATTCTGCTTTGATCAGTTCCAGATTTTCATGAATCCCTCTGAAAATCTCTGTTTGCTATGTCAAGAGGCTCACTTTTTCTCTATTTAGGTGGAATCAGCCTTGATATTCTTCATCCCCATATAAATATAACTAATTTTGCTCTATGTGCAACGTTAGGGAATACATAATCTGTATACATGCAAGTTTGTTTATGTTTATGTCTTTGTGTTTAACTGTTTATTTATATGCATATGTAAGTGCGATTATTTTTTTGTGCATGTGTTTTTGTTTGCAGGCATTTGTATATGTTTGTTTGTGTTTATTATATGCATATGTGTGTGTTTGTGTTTCTATACATTCGTATGTGTGTTTGTTTGTGTTTATTATATGCGTTTGTATGTATTTCTTGAATATGTAAGTGTTTATTTATATAAATATTTTTTTATTTTGTTTGTATGTATTTGTTTACGTGTGTTTGTTTATACGCTTATGTATGGCTATTTATTTGCTTGTAAATGTGGTTGTGTATATTAATATTCAATATATTTCATACGACGTGAATGTTTCTGATTATTTTATAAAATGTTCAAAAATATATAATAATGAATGCAAATAAATTTTATTGCTATTATCTACGAAGGTTGACAAATCGTGACATTTCTGTCACGAATTATTCGGACAAAAGTCATAATTATGTAGATCATTTGTGAACATAAATTTTGACTTGATATCACTTTATACATCGCAACAAGCGGCAATAACACTCTAATCTAGTGATTGTGTCCCGAGATTTCTTCTTATTTCGTGTATTAAATTTCATTTACATCTTTCATAGAAATTTTTTATGGTTATTTCATTTTCACTTAACTGCATTTCTTACGGCGTGATAAAGATTTCGAAGCGTTTGTATTTGATGCACGATTTTTATGGTTATAAACATAAATTTTATATTTATTAACACATTTTACCGCATTATTATTGCTACCAACCTTATATTGATTTCGTGGACCAAAGAAGTTTCATCATATTTCTTTACTACGTCCGTAAAGATGATGTTCGCAAGCAGGTTTACGTGTAGAATATTGTCGTTTTGAAGCCATTACATCAATAGAACACTGTAGTGGATATATCATCGATGCTGTAGTGTTCTTTTTTAGATAGTCAGTCATATGTATATTTAATGCATATTTCCAGTCTGTTTTGAAGTTTTGATAGTGTTCTGGTTTGGAATGATATGTTTTGCATAACATCTGTGTCATTGAATTGCGGAGAGTTTTGTTTAGTTCGAAGTGTAACAAATACAAGAATTTATTGTTACTGTTTTATGTCTGTTGTTCTGCACCTTTTGCATGGTGAACAAGTATTTTTCTCTATATATATTTTTCTTTTGTTAACGTGGTATCATTTTTTAGTTTTCTGCATAAAATGCAAAAATTAAATTGTGTTTGGCTATCGAACATATTTAGTCAAATACTTTTTCTATTATTGTTAAATATAATTTTTTTATGTATTTTATATTTTGTTACCTATAGATATAGTGCGTGATAATGTATTTTCTTCTTCAAAATGCGAACCATAACTCGAAAAGTTTGCAAGTCTTTCTTTGGTGCGACAATGCCAACGTTGACTGAATGGATAAATCTTGTTTTACTCGGATGGCGAGAGTTTTCAAGAGAGTTTTACATCTTTCTTTAACACACTTTACGCTCGATATTATACAGTATGAACTCTCCTTGTAGTTTTTCCTTCCTTATTTCCATAAATGTTTGTTGTTTGTAGAGTTATCTAATTCTTTACTTATAACATCATAAAACATTTCCTATCTTATACATGGAGAGAGAATTGGACAACATGAAGATCGATTCTTGGACAACTTGGATAAAATTCGTAGAAAATGGCAATTAGGATCAAGATCAAGTATCAGTTAACTTATATAGATAACATGGATAAAAATATTGAATTTTCTACCTACGATATTAAGAAACCATGTTACAAGGTATTCAAAGTTTCTGTTTTCTGAAGATCAGATTTCCGTGTGTTGTTAAATAAAATAGTACGAAATATTTAACCTCTCCATAACAAAAAAACTGACTATGTTCTGTTTTTTTCAAACTATATGATTTGTGGTCAATCATGATAATTTTTAGCAACAAGAATTGCTGAATCTCGCGTTTAACGCTGGGAATGAGCAAACTAACATTGTTCATTATTATGGATACTTAATGATTTAATGAATACACGAGTTAGATGGTCCCGACTGTTGCACAATCTCATCAGAAAAATTTCTTTAGAAAACTCCTCTGGAGACAGAGTTATAAGGAATCAGCGCTGTACGATGAGGATGAGTAACGTAGTATGCCCATATATTAATAATAACTTTATCTTGTATTATGGAAGTGTTTACGTTTGAAATTTGTATCCAGGACTTAGTTTTATTAATGATCCTGAGAACTTGCTGATTGATCTTTACTGATCTTGAAAGCGGCATGAAAAATGCCTTAAAATCTCGATATTTATGTTCTCGTAATATATATTTTATGAGAAAGGAGTTTACAATGTGAAATAGTATAATATATTGTCTTGTTGGTTATACGATAGCGTCTAGTGCATTTTCCTGGTAATCGTGAGATGCAATAATGTTATTAGTGATGGATGTACTTTGTTCAGTTTTAAAATATGGATTTATCACGTGTGACTCACTCAAATGCCTTCTTGTAATCAATACATGTATAGTGTAATTGTTTCTACATCGTATGGAAGCTTTTGCAGTACTATTGATTCGATAACGTGTTGTTACTGGGATCCTTGAGGTGCTCTCAGCACTGCGTGTTTTTTTTTTATTGTTCTATCGATATTTTATTTTCTCTTCAGTATACCGAAATTTTTGTTAACCATAAATAATTTGAGAATTTTGAGCAACACGAGAAGCGTATTTTTTGCAGAGTTTTTGCGTATCATTGCTGTTTAATGAACTTCAAAAAATGTTAAGCAACAATGATGAATGCATGCAAATTTTTGTTATTTAGAATGTTATCTCATTCTTTCATTGTATGCAGGAATAAGCATTCAAAATTACTTCTTGTGGAGTTATATTACTTGACAAATCATCTAAATTTTGCTAGTTATAACAGGAATATTTGTTGTGCATCCTTTCTACGATCAGAGAAACGATTACTGGTGCTCAGACATTACTTTATGTTTTGCTTTATAAAAATAAGTCATAGTTTTCAATGAGTAGCTACAATTAACTGTAAAACAATTTGCATGCAAACAAAAGAAAAATTAAAGTTCGGCATGCAGTTACTGCATTTAAGTCTGCTTTACGTTTTTAATGGCGTAATTGCCTATTATAATCAAAGCAAAAATGATATTAAAGTACATTATTTGGTAATAACTAGAGTGTACGTTTCGATTAAACTTATGTGACATTCAATTAAGTTTAACAATATAATTCACAGTAATACAATTACTTAAATATATTCTGTATTAATTAATAAGATTGTCTGACGAATTAAATAAGTTCCGCCTAGTTACAGATTAAAATGATGTTTATAGAATTTTGTAAAATATGTCTATGGTTAATTTGCATTGTGTCATCTTTAAGAAATTTGTTTTGATTGTTTGCTTTAGCATGTCAATGCATTTAATTCCTTGCGTATTATTATCTATTGCATGCTTTTATACATTTGAAAGTTTGTTGATATGGTTTGTTATTTTTTTCCTGAAGATATTTCTAACTGTGATAAGGATCAAAAGAATGTCACTGAAGTAGTGAATTTTAATCTGTATGAACATGTCATTTATTAACGAGATTTGCAAAGCGATATCCACTACACACTGTTGGCTGAATTACTTTTTCTAATGATTATTACTAAGAAAAATTATGGTTTTATTTATTATGCGTCCAATCGTTGACTAATTAAACAGCATGTTCTAAACCACGTTGCAAGATTAAGGTCCTAAAAAATTTCCCATATAAACTAAACCTTGTATACGATACGGAGATGCTGATATCAGTTTGCAATTGGATTATTAATATTTTTATAATTATAATCTGAAAAATATTCTGCAGACAAAGAATAAATATTATTTAATTTACAAGCAGAATAAAAGAAAATTATTGTTTACTTATGGAAAGTGCAGTCAGGAATGAGGAATTTTTCAATTCTTTCAATTTGTATTCCTTTCTAACCCAAGTATTCCTTTCCTGATGCAAGGAGGAAGAGGATGCAAGTATTCCTTTCTAATGCAATAATATCGCGAAATATTAGCGGCAGTACAATGATTGTCATTGAAATCAACTTCATCACGATGCCATAGTTTCTTAACATTCCTACGATGTTAAGAAACTATGTTACAAGTATTCAAACTTTCTGTTTTCTGAAGATCAGGTTTTCGTATGTTATTGAATAAAATAGTATGAAATATTTAATATCTACATGACAAAAAATTGATTAATTTTTTTTCTTTAAAATTTATATGATTTGTTGTCAATCATGATGGTTTTTAGCAACAAGAACTGCTGAATCCCGTGTTTAACACTACGAATGAGTTCTTGCAAACTAGCATTGTTCTCGGTATATAATTTATTAATTATTTTATGGATACTTAATCTCAGATCTTTTATATTTATGCGTAAGTCTATATATATCAAGCAATTTTTGCCATGTATTGAGTGTAAGTTGGTTGTGTTAAGGATAGCGATGTCCGCGTATTATTATTGTTATTAGATAAAGTAGCCAATATGTGTCTATAATATATATTTTCAGATTAAGTCGGAGAACGTGACACGATACCCGACGATATTATATCCAGACGGTCAGGAATCGTCGGTGCTGGGTCTAAGGTTCATGGTTTTGCCCAGGCACTACAAGCGTGGCGAGATGAGACTGAAGTGCACCGCCATCCTGTCCAAGGTGTTCAACAGTAGCAGCAAAGAAATAATTCTCGGAGGAAGCCAACAGAGTTCCGGATTACGCGTTTTGGACAACGGCGGAAAAGGTAAACTTGTCGACCATGCAGACAATTTTCTGGTAAAATGTGGAGGGCGAGTGCATCTGGTTGTATTGTTAAAAGTTTCATTGTTTTCTTTCAGTTCTAAACCGAGGTCCGCCCCTGGTCAAAATCCTGTGGATTCTGATGGTGGGAGTGCTAATTACATGTTTATAATGTTTGGACCACTAATATATGGCTGCCGATGGCTTCTAGCATCGGAGATCAAATCGGCCGCCTCCCGCGCCAACTTAAGGAGTTGGGGAGAATCGACCCAAGGGTCAGTCACGGACCGGGCACGACCGGAATCGAACACAAGATGACACCGAGAACATTACCAGAGAGCGGAATTCCGGACGGCGGTGGAGAAGAGATCGCAGGTGCGGTTTTTACGCATACATTTCTGTTATTTGGACGGCCTATGTAAATATTCCGGTCGAAACGGGTCCAGAAAAATGATATCTGGCTGCAGATGCCTCCAATTGGAGGGCACCAGTTTACTGATGCTACGAAAATAAAGCACTGTCGGCCGGTCTAAGTCGTTCCGGAAGCGAAGAAGGACGCAAGATTTCCTCGTATCGGATTTTGAATGTGCCTCTGCGAATGCTTATTGTGACTTTTAAAGTAAAAAACTGTTAAATTAGCTAATATACAATGGAAAATATCCGAGGTCCGGGAATGGCCAACTTCCCAGTCCTAAAGGAAACCTTCTCCATCCTTATTTGGAACGATAAAGACCGCAAACATGTGAGGACCCGAATCGACCGTAGGGTAAGCCGTGCTGCCACGCCAATACCACGTATTTGTTTCCAAATTTATATTTTTGTGGAGAGATATAGGACGGAGAAAACTCGGAAACTCTGCCCCTGTATCCATTCTGTACTCTGAAAAATAAAGGAAAATTACCAAAATTGATGTTATTTCTTTTTGAGGATATCAAGTTATAGAAATTGACAAAATACCTCTTAAACCTTTCCAGCACAATCTGAACTTCTCGGGTTGATGCTAATCCATTACTTGCTCAGATAACATCACGCTCATATAACAAAGTAAATCGTGTGGGAAAGTTTAACCATCACGAAATAAGGGTGCCTTATAGTGAATTTGAAGGTGAAGTAAAACTAGTTCGTTCTAATAAATCCAAGGAAAAGAAAATGCGCTCAAGCTACCGCACTGGGGACCCATCGTCCGGGGTGCAATTAATATCCGTTAGACCAATAATGGAAATAAATCCGCGTTTCCTTTTAAAGTCTACTTCCTTTCATCAGTAATCGGTCCTGAAGGAATGGCCGGCATTCCGGGCCCAAGGCCCTCTATTGTATTCACGATCCCATATCCAGCTACTCCGCTGCTACAGGACGTGATGACTGGGGCCTTAATCGATCCTCCCAAACAGAACGACTGCTGATCTTAGATCATTTAAAAACACAAGGAAAAACTACCAGTATCCCATCTTCCACTAACAATCTAATGCCCGTTGTGGCTTTGTATTTATTTTTATCCGATTGCCTTTATTACTACGCTACGCTTCTCTAATACTAAACACTCCGTGGCGATTCTCATTTCTTTTATTTTTATTTGTCGCACCGTCGTTAGTCATAATTATTCTATGAATATCTGCTGATTCTAACGTGACAGCGTGTCAGACAACATTAATTAGTTCCATCTCATTGAAAAATAAAAATATGCACGTATTGAAACCAAAGTAACATCTGATTCTCGACGTACGTTTTGCTTGCATCATTCTATGCAGTTCATCAGAAAATTTCTACAGAACAGTATTTTTTGACTAAAAGGAATATTAAATTTAAGCACCTACATTTCTTCCACATCTGATTAATTATTGTTATTTTTATGCTCCATTTTTTACGAGATTTTCTTTTTTTTTTTTTTTTTTTTTAATTTTTTTTTTTTTTTTTTTTTTTTTTGTTTTTTTTTTTTTTTTTTTTTTTTTGTCTCTGAGAGAAGTGAAATTTCTCTTCAACTGAGTATATTAAATAAATAATTCGTTGTCTCGTATTTATATCAAATCCTATAGGGACGTCATTTATTTATTTTTTGATCATACGTTAAAATTACATTATTTTTCATCATATTAATAGAAATTTATCTCCTTAAATACACGCGTGTATCTGAAATTCTATAATTTATGAATCGCATTAAATGAAATAAAGGAATTTTCATAGTCTTAAGTATATTTTAATCCTGGAATTATCCATTTCTCGGAAATTTTCGTTTTAGCCTGTTTTCTTTAGCCTCTAGGCCATCTTTTCGCCTTCCTTTTCTCGTAAAGGTAGGTAGTGAACAGATTTCTATCCTCTGCTATCTTTATCGACCGGTTTAACATACGGCGGTCTTAATACTGTTTAAGTCGATAGTAGTAGAGTTATCTATCGGAAATAACGCGATTCCTGCCGTTACTGCCAAATAATGGAGCGTGTATATTAAACTATATATTTATTTTATTCGTAAAAGGGTTCAAAGAGTCATTTGTGCGCGCTGTATGAGAATTTTAACAAATTTTACGCGATAACCAAAGGAATATTTAACGCGATGAGTATGAATCGATATAGCTTTAATCGCCGCTGAATTATTATTCGATTATCGCCAACAAATTATCGATAAAGCTGACGAAATTATGTTTTCCGTGCCTTAAAAACAATTTTTGGCGATGGAATTTATCGAATAAAAATAGATGATAAAATAAACAGCTTCTACTTAAAAAATGGCCACATAAATAAACGAGAGATATACTGATAGACCTGTATAAAATTCCGATAATGAGGTCTAGTTTGGACCTTGTTATTTTGTATATTTATTGTCAAAAATACAGGAAATAAATCGGACATTTTGCTTTTATCAATTCGTTATGTTAATATCTTGTTATTTTGTATATTTTTGTCAAAAATACAGGAAATAAATCGGACATTTTGCTTTTATCAATTCGTTATGTTAATAATCTTCTTCTTTCACAATTACTAATTGGCAAAATTTTTTTCTCGCTCCTTATATCTGTTCGAAATCTTTCTATATTTCTAGTTATCATCATCATCATCATCATAAAATTTTGAAGGTCCCTTAACCAAAAATTGCTTCATTCTTCATTTATAGGAAAAAAACGTGCAACGGTATAAGTTGAAACAAGTAAACTACACATAACGGTTTATTTCTGTTTAATAAAAATCCGAGACCGTCCGGGACACATTCTCTATTAAAATGGCTACTAATAATATTGGTTGAAAGCAAACTTGATGATAATATGAAATTTTAAGCTAATGCCCATGTTAATAATGACTTTCTCCGATTCCAGAATGGCCATCTACTCGATTAACGATGAAAGGAGGACTTTTTTTACTGTAATAAAAACAGATAAAATAAGCATTACAAAAACATAATTCATAAATTAGTATTCGGGGTTTTCTTATTGAAAACAGCAAAAATACAAAGCCATAGTATATATTTACTATTCAAAATTCCTAACAGTATGTAAACATCATAATAATGAGAGATAAGGCGGATTGCGCACTTTCGCTGTAGATAGAAAGGAAGATAAGTGTGCTTCATTGATGGTCTACAAAAATTTCACTATTTAAATCGGAAAATGAGACAATAGGACACGTTGCAAACCTCTGGCTGGGACACATCCGGCCAGAGACAATCGAGTAGCCGCGATCGATGTTCAAAAATAGCTTCGAAATACAAATTATAATCGTAAATGGCAGGAGATACTTTTAACAAAAGACATAAAACATATTGGAATAAAGCGATTCTCCCGTGTAAAAACAATTCATCATAACGGGTCAGACGTCGCTCTACATGACAAAGAATACAAAAAGAGCGCAAACTTCTTTATCCCCTACATACACACACACACGACTCGTCTTCGATAATGTATTGCAAAAAATTGATAGGTACTATACGAACATATCAAAAGAAATAAAAGATCAGTGACATAAGGATAAAATGTTATAGTTCCGAAAGTAAGCCATTTGCCACTAATATTTCTTCCGGAACATTACACAAAAGTCTACAAGCACTAGATTTACGTAAACACATATATATGCGCATTCGGAACCGAAAGCTACCATTTTACACAGATGTTACGTATTAAGAAAATTCATAACAGCAGTTACAGTTGAAAATGTATTTCGTCGAGGTGAAGAATTTCCAGGTTTCGATGCAAATTAACTGATACTAACTCGTTTTTTAATGCAGTAGGAAGTTTATCCTGCTCCAGAATAATGTAGAATAATACCCATCGCCTACGTACATCATCTAAATGAAGTAAATCACTATTTTTACTTACCGTTAAAAAAAATCGGATTAAAAATTGCTAGATTAAAAAGTAACATAAGATTTTTAGATACTTGCAAAATGAAGCAGAAAACCAGCTTGACGTTCAGTCATAGTAACGTAAATTAGGTGATAAGCTGATGAATTGCTGCTGGTAACGCTAGTCAGATAGCTGAGAGAAATCCACTCAGTTATCATGGTGAAATTCATTCAAGAAACCGTGGCTTGGTTAGTTTATTTAACTGATTAATAAAGTTAAATTTACACTTTTTCCTTATTACAAGAACTTCTAAAGATGCGGGCAACTTACGGAATTTTCTTTATACTGGAACACACTTCGTTCACCATCTTCTTTAAGGAAGGAATTTGTTTATGAATTAATTTTTGCCTTCTGAAGTAAGTTTCCTTCTTCTCCTAAAAAAAGGGGGGAGAGATTTTTAATTGAGAAAACTTGAACTCTAAATCATTCTTGAAAGTTAAGAGACATCATCCTTCGCTTACTGTATTTTTAGATAAAGGATCTCTCAAGCAGAATTAAAACAAAAGAGGAATTAATTATTTTCGACAATTGCATCTTACAGCAGTCTTCAACAGTAAGTCAGAATCTCTGGAAATATTTTATCAGCAGAATCTAAAATGCAATGTAAACTGGAAGAAAGAAAACAAATGTCGTAACGGCATGATCAGGTCGTTTGCATGTAGTTAATCTGTCACAACGTAATAAAATATTTACGAACGAATTTATTTTTGTAACGTACGCAATTTGTAAAATAAATTTTTAAAAATCAGTACTGCTTTTTATAAGCCGGGCCATTTCCAGTAAGATTCTCCGAATCTTTCACGTTTTAATGTTTTTCGTCAGTTATATATATAGAAATGAGGGCATTTCTATAAATTAAGTAATGTGAATTTAGATTTTTGGATTAAAATATCTGAAAACTAATAATTCCGAATGTAAATCAGATGTTATCAAAGTGGATTTTCATAATTTCTCAATTCAAAAAACATTTGTAATGCTAGAAAACATTTTTTTCTTTTCGTACTTGAATAGAGATGCTCTTCGTTTTTTATTTTCTTTATTATAATTATTAAAATATCAGATTAATAATTAAATTTTGTATATTGATAATAGTTAGACATTATTCATGTGTGTAAGAAAATTACTTTCGATAAGACGTTTCAATGAAACTTTCTTCTTGCTTATTTTCGAGGGAAAGCTTCGTGTCATTGCAACTCGGGTAATTTGAATAATTCTTGTTTTTCTCGAAAAGAATTCAGATTAAGTTGGATTCGATTTCCGAAGTTCAATTGTATTGTTCAATAGGGATACATAACACGGTCAGGAAAGCAATTCTCTTAAATGATACGATCGAGTGTGTACTCCTTCAAATAGGTGGATAAGAAAGAGGAAGAAGAATTGCTTTCAGGTTTATCTTCTAATTTACTAAACTTTAAAGTAAATTTTTGCCAATTTTTAAATATATTTCTGATATTTTGAAAGGTATGCACTCAAAAATGAATTGAATAATCGCAACTGAACATCTTTGTATGGTTTCAAAGATGCGTGAAATTGGAGAAAGAAATTGATTGAATAATTTGAAAAGAATATTTTTTGGTAATTTATTTTTAATTTATAACTAAAAAATGAACAGTTTTACTTATTATACTTTAGTCTTTTACAGTTACAAGTTAACAACTAACGAATATTCTTTCTTTACCATTTTTACTACTATATAATTGCGAAGTCTCTTCGTGCTCCCTTCACAAGATGAAGACAGTTCGAAAATTTTTAAAATTCTACCATTTCAGAACAATATATCACTGGTGAAAGATATTATACTGATTTGAAAGAATTTTATTAAGTAAAGGGACCGAGCTATGCTACTGTTTTTTTCTCTTCCTCCTTCCCTCAAGGCTTTTCTTCCGTAAACATCTTTTATTTTATTACGTTAGAAATATTGATCCCACATCGACCATTTTCAACAGGTTTGGTTCTTTAGTAGGTTACAACAACATCCTCGAATTTCGTTCGGATAGCATAAAATTTACGCGAGATATATACCGACAAACATTTTGACCGATAATTCCTTTTTACTCCATTCTGGGATGGAAATGATTAAAATTATAAGATTTATTTCATAAAATATTCCTTAAATTTTTTTGATGTAGTTTGTTTACGTAGCTTCAGCGTTTTTATAGTTTCCTTCTCAGATCATGTACGGCATCAAACGAAGAGGAGAAATTTGTGATTCTATTGATTCTGGATTTAAACTTTAAATATTTTAGAGAACTTTTTACTGAAGCTATAGTTCCTTACGTCTAATGGGTAGATTGTCAGCAGCAAAGAATAATGATTTTTTTATCAATTCTGCCTGGTAGTTTATTGAAAACTTGCAATATCGGTTAAATCTCGAAGGAATCAAAGAGAAATAAGTCTTCTTACAAACTTTTGCACCAGAAATATTCTAGAAACATAGCTATTAATATATTTATCTCCAATAATACATAAATTTCGTATAAAATGGGCAAATTTATGATTTTTTTCCATGGTTAACAGATATTTTTTATTGATATGCTTATCAGAGCGCAAATTTTTGCAATATATACATTTTATGGTTTTGTATGCGGTTTAATTTTTCTTCTTATTACTTTTTTTTTTTGTAAATTATGCCTTTTTATTCCGAAATTTCATGCGATCATTCAACAGATCACACGTAACTTCACCGTGGAAAAATTTTTCACGTTTATAGATTAAATTATCAAAATTTAATTTAGAAAGAAAGTAAACTATGTGATGTGATGTACTCGTATGTACAGAACGAAGTAACTCATTTATTCACAGATAATTATGCGAGGACATGGAATCGATGTTTCGAAAAATTAATAGACCATCGCCATCAACTAGTGTCAGGTAAGAGTTTTAATTTATCAGTTTTTTAATGAAAACTGCAATATTTTTCATTAGAAAGAAAGGAAAAAAAACCTATCGCAAACAAGTTCAGAAATGCTAATTTGAGTTGAAAACTGGACATACACAATTTTCAATTTGGTAAGTCAATCTTCGAAAGAAAGAGATGAGTGATCATGACTACCATGCATGCAAATTAATAGTGATATTCTCTAGTTTGTTCAAACTAAATAGAAAAAATCGTATGCAAATAATGTTTGCAACCATCAAAATTTGCTAAACAATCAGTTTTTTCACCAAAAATGTACTGAAGTTAACAATATCGGTATCAAAGATACACTATAGAAGAATACTATACTGTAGTCTGAATTTCTGCACGCTCTGTGGAAACAAGCAAGTAAAACTTTTCATACTACTTAGAGATCATAATACACAAGAAAATAAGCAGCACATATATAAATTTAGCTTCCTTTTTACAGGATAAATCGATATGTTTTAGAAGTTTTTACATTCTTAGTTATCAAATACCATCTGCACTACTTGCATTTTGTATGAGAGTAGTAAGAAAAAGCAAAAAATAGAATGTATATATTATTAACATATAATTCTTTGCTTGAATAAGAAAGACATAATTTATAGACTCTAAATTATTTTTATTCGAAGCGCATACTATCTAATTTCTGATAAATACGAAAAAAATGTCTTCGTAAGAAAAATTAACATTGTTAACTGTTTATTTATATTGAAATTATCCATTCTCTTACCAATATGACTTTTTAAAGAGCAATTTTCAATATGGGCAGACTACAAGAGAAGTTGAGATCTTTTCTTTTGAGTATTATAAAAGATGAGCATATGTACAAGAGTTTTTGCATGATGGACTACAACATTCTTAAATTCTATTGGAAACATACGTCATTTTTCACATGTATGTTTACAGTCAATTTTAATCTGATAGCGTTTCTTTTATATATCGAAACTATACTCTTTTTATTTCATCATTTTTTATCTTCTCAATTACTTAGTTCAGTTTGGAAATCAACATTCCTATTACCCATCTCCGTTCCTGTTTTTTGTTGGTCAACCATCATTATACAGGCTTACAAGATTCGGATTTCATACATTTAAAACACTTCTATATATGCGTAACAGAAAGGAAAATAATTTTTATATTATAAATAATGGTTAATAAAGATTAATGATTTATAAATAATGATGCCTCCTGTGATTATTTATTAAAAATTATAATTTTTCTAACGAATGTTATCTGTGTACTTAGAATTTTCCATTATCCTTATTCCTTTCTTTTTTTATATATAAAAATCTATATAATAAGTGAAATTTTCATTACAAATTTCTGCCATTAAAGAAATATTAATTTATTTATTGATTAAGTAGGAAAATTTGATCCGATCGTTTCGTCCATTCTATCGATCGCCTGAGTACGGAGTAACGTGTGAAAGTGAATCAATTTTGGGAAAATAATATTAATGATTGGCCACATTTTACTACATACGCAACTGCATCTGACAAAAATTTAGCTATTTTATTGCGAGGAATTGGGAAATTATGAATTTTCGTCAGTAGTTTGGTTTACAGATAATGCCACTTGTGCTGCAACTTTTCTCAACTTCCTTTACATTACAAAGGATGAGTTTAGATAAATTTCGACCGCATATTCTAAAGCAATATTGGCCATATATCTATCGAAAATGTCTATTCTAGCAAAACCATACAAAATATTTCATCGGGAACGAATATTTTTAACATTTACATATGAACATATTGAATTTAATATTATCGCGACCATCAGAGTGATCAGAAGCAACTGTAAAAAAAAAAATGGAAACTTTATTAACTCCAAAACTAGAAATGCAAGAGGAACAGTAGGAAAACTGAGATAAAGTGAAGTAATATAGGGCCTTTTACTACTCTTCAAACATCCTGATACGATTTACCTGACTAGTAAGAGGAATAGATTGGTATAGCATTTTTTCAGGAGGTCCTCAGTTGTTTTGTAGCATCATAATGTGCATTTGTGTATAATTGCTGTATAATGTTTTAAGTCTATATTATATTTTACATCAAAAAATATATATTCTTCTCTATATACACAAAATACTACAAGAACGACATAGAAAATACGTGTATTTAGAAATGCCAAACAATGAAGAAATATAGAACTTTATATGTTGTAATAGAGAATTTCATGCAAACGATATACAGAAACATAAAAAAGTTATTTGTGAAAATACTGAATTACAGGACAATATGGGAAGATGAGATAATTTGGGTCGGAAAATAACTCGGATCATTTAAAATAACTCTAAATATCTAAAAAGATCCTGAAATATCATTGATTTGCTGTGCACTTAGAAAGCCAGCAGGGTTGCCGAGATATTTCCAGAAATGCATTTATCTTAAGTGATCCAAATTACCCCACATTGCCATATTGTAAGGAATTATATCGTAAAAACAACGTATGCAAAAATATGCAATGGTTTTTCTTATATGTGTGAAGAATATATAATTTTCTTGCACGATTTGAACATTGAGCCACAGAACACCATGATAATGGAAACAATGATCATAGTACTTTATTGTTTACATTAATTAATAATGTACGTGCGATTTATTTACTCCGAAACAGTCGTACATATATATAAACATAATATAAAAAATATTGTGCAGATTTTCGTACACGTATTGAATGCGAATTATATCTCTAAATATGATGCAATATGCATTTCTAAAATTAAATTCTAAGTTCGACTCTTGAGGAAAAAATAAAATAAAATAAAATTGCGATGTAACGACAATCACCTCAGATGGGGTGAGGGAAAAAACGAATGCTAAGAGCATTTAATCCGGGTTTTAGTTATATATTATTGAACGTAGGCTAAGAAACATCTGAATAAGTCTTTTGGGTGAGAATGCGATTACTTCGTCTTTTTATTGGACTTTTTTTTTCGTTCGTGCTTTTCACTTATTTTCAATTATTGTTAGAATGATTAATTGCTATATCGAGTGGAGAATGAAGTGGTTTTTAGCGAAGAAGATAGAGATTTATAAACCACGCGAAAATTATCAATATTAAAACTGATAATAAGCGAGTAACGTCGATTGAAGGACAGAAATTTCGACAAGAAAACAGTCGTAACAGAAAATTATCCCGAATCAAAATAAGCACGAAAATCTTTTCTTAAACTTCTAGGAAGAAGAGATAAGAAGACATTGTTTATTTATTTATTTATTTTTTTTGTATTCGTTATAAAAATCTGTTGGGAAGGAAGGAGACGGTGGTGTAAGAGAGGGAGAGAGAGAGAGAATTAAAGAAAAACCAGAGGATGCAGCCAAGCCAAAAGTACTTCATCAAATTCGAGTCGGAAGCGATAAGACGCATTGTTTATTAAGTCGGACATATTTCCACTCTCTACATACACAGTCTGGCTTAATGATGCAAAAAAGTAGTCGACTGGGAGATAAAATCAACAGAGTCGACGTAAGGTGAATAATGTAATCGTCGGACGCGTGCCGGCGCATACTAGATGACTGTTTGGTCGCGTCAAAAGGAAATAAATGCGCGATATTTTTCTCTACAACCGCGTTTAGCGCCGCTTCGCCACCAATGACGAAACGCGCCTTAATAACCGAATATGAATAATTCGTTTCTTCAATAGTTAATCAGACAAAAAAAAAAGAAAGAAAAAAAAACTGGGCAGTTAGTTAGCGCGCGATGGACGCTTCAGTTTCACGTCCAATGGTCAAACTTGGTTTCGGATCTTCATTAATGCGGAAGGATTTAGAAATCCATTTTCGTTCTCACGGCGCTTGTTATAATCGGCAAATTATTCTCCCGGCGCAATTAAAATGTTAATGGCTACAGTTAGACGAGAAATTACCACCGCCGTTTCCCAAACAACATCGACTTACGGAACAAAAAGAGAGAAATCAAATTTCGTCGGATTTTTTTTCTTTTTTTATTTCTTTCCTAATTAAGCATTGTTCTCCGGTTTATTTAGTGACGTAGGAAAAGACATGAATATAGATTTTCAGTTGCTGTTTGTTTTACAGTTATGGCCGCTAGTTTCGTCGGTCCTTCCAACAAACTTTTTTTTCGCGTTTAATTCCCATTTGGCGTTATCTGTTTCGCGTCTTTAACGCCGTCGCACTTTGGGTTATTTTGTAACTTCGATCCGCTTATAAGCGAGCGTAAATTGTCATTAAAACATCCGCTATTGGCCCAAATCGCGAAGGTGATCTCAACTCGACACGCTTAGCTTGACGGAATACATAATCTTCTGGACCTTATCCGAACGGAATTGTGTTAGTATTAACTAAATGTGTACACATAAAACTGTTAATTAAACAATTAATCTTGACCGATAGATCAATGTTAGAAATTTGTAAATGAAGAGATTTTAAATATAATTAAAAGTCTTATTATAATTTTATATCCTAACGGCTGTTTGTATACTAATACGAAAGAGTGACGGCGCGCGTCAAACACGATTAACATATAGAGTAAATCTACCATTCTGTTTTCATTTATTACAGTTATTCGAATATATATTGAAGAAAATTGGAGCCACCATCGGTGACTATTCAATACATTTTCTTCTGGAGAAACTTGCATAATATATTTTCCGAACTGACGCGACGCGCCGCGTCATAATTCGCCAGTCACATCTACAGTATCACATTTATTCACATTCTACGTACATAATCTACTTTTACGTGTCCAATCTATAGCGTGAGTTGCGAACTATCATTTTATTAAAGATCTCACATGTTCAAATAGATACAGACTAAGTTGTGGTCGAATTGATAAGCTAGGATATCTTATCACTCTGCGATAAAAAATGAAAATATTTACCAACCTGATGGATGCGTTACTAAAATTTTTGTAATTTAAGTTTGCTGAAGGATGTTTTCCAGTTATTATTCTGCTAAACAACTGTAATGTACAGTAAACAAGCGTACTTTGATAAATAAGTGTAGTACGATTGCTTACTTTATTATCTATGAATGAAGAATTTGATTTTCTGGTACTCATACTCGCTAACGAATTTCTTTCTCAAAATCCTGGATTACGTACTGCTTATCTAATAATATAAAAAATATAAGAATTATAATGTAAAAAAAAACAGAAATCAATGTTATGTATGAAATGAATATTTCATCGATTAAAAAATCATAATATACAGATGTACAGTTTGGATCTATGAAGGCTACTTAAGTTTGATTCAAGTGGTAAATTGTTTGAAAATCTTAAAAGGTGTGTATGTGACCGATATTTTTCACTTAATGAAAGAGTTAAGTAACTTTTTTATCAAGATATTTAAAAAATAAGGTGGGTTTCCAAAATATGACGAGTATAACTGCTTGGAAAACTGATTGACAAAACATACAAGTTCCGAAGAAGGGCTAAGTTTTTGTGTAATCAGCAAAAAAATCATGAATCATTTCTATACAAAAGAATACTAAAGAATTAATGAACAGTATTTGAACTTAAGTCAAGAGATAAATCTATATGACAGGATGGTGCAATTCGGATCGCAAAATAACTTTATAATTCCCTGCAAGCTATTGACTTTCTGTGTGTATACGACAACTTCATCGATGTGATGAGAAAACCGAGTTGCAGAAATTTTTTTATAAATGAAGATAATTATTTTTAGTGATCCAAATTACCCACCGATCCGAGTTTCCCTCTTATCATATAGATTTCTTGGTATCTATGCATCTGTTTTATCTATGCATCTATGCATCATGTATCTGTGCATCTATGCATCTTGGTATCTGTTTTTAGCATTATAAAATCGTCATGTTATTTGTGTTTCCCCAAATAATAATTTTTGAACTAATTTATAAAATTTCATGAAATTCGGTGAGCATGTTGTACCTTTGAAAGTGATCTTATGGCTGCCCAGCATCAATCATTTTTAATATATCATGCATTCAAACTTTCAAGACTTTTCTCTAATAACTTTCGACATATTTTGTTGATTTTTATGAAATTTAGCAGAGTGTTCCTCCTATTACATCTGACGTCGAAATAATATCAGTTAACTTTAGCTGCAAACGTTTAAAAAATGGCGGATGTTCAAACTACTGAGATTCTCCTAAAAGCTTTGTAAGATTTTTATGAAATTTAGTAAAATGTTTATACCAGTGAAGATGATTTTAATAAGTTTTAACCCTGCATCGCAAATTAATGGCCATTTTCCGATTAATTATTTCTGGAATCAATGCATCGAAAAATTATACGATTAAAGTAACTTTTCTAATTATTTTGATCTTTAGTTTATTAGTGTGCATTTCTTACATTTCAAATTATATAACTTGCAAGATATCACGTATATATAGATATTCGGCCATAGATTATCTGTGGATTTAGTATGGTACGGATATACATCTGAATTTTGGATTACTTTTAGCCATATTATAGGTGATGAATTATAATTTTAAACTAATATTTTCACATCAGGCAGTCTTAATAATTGGGTTGAATGGATTTTAGCCCAAGGCATCAGTCTTTTAACGAGAGCCGGCATTAGAATGGATATATAATTTTATTCCATTATAAGAAGGTCCATCATGGTATTACTTCAGGTGCTTTAAAATATTTTAAGACGGCCCGATTCGCATGAAATTTCACATCAAGAATAAGATAAAAAAAAAAGAAGCAAACTGTATCTATATTCTTCACATCTTTCCGTCAGAATCGTGATCAATAGTCTTTATATATTTTATAACTTCTTTATAATTTTAACATGTCTTTAATGAACGAGCTAGCTATCACTACTTTTAACTATTTTTGGATTTATACAGTGCGTGCTAGGAATAAAATAAAGAGACTATCCGTAATTCGGATACTCCGGAAAATTAAAAAATCATTCTAAAACCGATTTAGAAATTTCTCCTCATTCTTTTCCTCTTATTTTCTGGACGTGAATGTTTCAACAGTTTACAACCAGACCGGCAGTTGGACATTCTTCGTCCTGGTCTTTCTCTTAATTTTTGATAAAACCAGTTAAAAAGTGGAAACTGTGTCGGTGACTCTTTCTGCTTGAAATACCAAAGAATCTGGCTGTTTAGGTTCTACTCTCCTGCAAGAAACAGAGCGGGGAAGAAATTTTCCGGCCCGTTTTTCCCCCTATCTCGGCGTAAAAGTGAGAATTTTTCTTAGAAAAGTCATTTAGCGGCTACGCAATTAAACTGGGGAAATAAGTCGGGCGTCGTTATGTCGTTAAGTTGGGACCACCAGTAACCTCTTTCTGGTGGGGATAAAATAAGGAGAGAAGACGGCCACCGCAGTCATCAAAGAGCCATTGGCGGTCGTCATTCATCACTCACTGCCTTCCTTTAAAACTTGGACACCCAATTTACGCTTCCGGAAATAAAATTTTACTTTCGATTTTCCTCGTATTCGTCCTCCTGATAAATGTTACGGTCGAGGTTACTCCCACCTCTTTTCCACATTCTCTCATCTTTCTTTCTCTCTCTCTCTCTCTCTCTCTCTCTCTCTCTCCCTCTCTCTCTCTCTCTCTCTCTATTCGTTTCTGGCTTCTCTACCAGTCTCTTCAATTTTGGAAGATACAGAAACCATCATTTTCTGTTCTTTGTAGAAAATAAATATCATCATTTACACAAATCCCGCTCGTTACGTCGCCGTATTGCGATTATCGTTAAGTTGGAACGAGATAGTCGCGTCCGGCATCAAATGCGTGGCGCGTCCGACGCGTCATCCTTCAAGGCGCCAAAATTTATAACTCATTAATAATAATAATAATAATAACAACACCAGCTGCGCGATAACAGAATGCATTTAATAACGTGTAAAGATTCTGACTTCAAAGTCCCATCATCAGGAAATCATAATATTGATTGACATCAACATCAGGACAGGATGCCGTTATTACCTATATTTGTCTCAATGTTGATACTTAGGAGTAAAATGTTTAAAATAACAGATAGAAAGTATTTTTCTCCTCTGAAATGAGAATATTTCCTATTATGTTACACAGGAGGCTAATCGTGTTTTCTTTCTTTCTTTCCATTCTTCGTCCATCACGTTTGAAGGACTTCAATCGTACGTAGAGAAAACAGATCTGAAAATTCTTTTCTGTTGAAATCTTCACTTGTAATTCACATGTATTGTCTTCGTCAGTTGTGGAAATAAAAGATATTCCAACCATAAAGCGTAAAACGGGACAGGAATTAAAAATTACTGCGCTTAATAAAGCTTGTTCGTTCCGACGCTCGCCTACAGTTTCCATTTCGATAATTAAATTAAGGATAAACACAAACTCCTCTTGGCTTCTTGCAAATTCTGTAAATAAAAATTTTCATTGGAAAAAAAGTAAAAAAAAAAAAACTGTTAGAAGATCGGTCCGATCATATAAATATTCCACTAATCTACTTCCGGTCGATTGAAGCTATTAAATTATTCCCAAAGGCATCATGTCCCATCCGGAAGGTATTTCTGTCTTGGCCACTTTTTCCTTATTCCTCGTTTTAACGACCGAAAGAAAACCGAGAAAAATTATAAAACTAATTTTTCTTATTGACGTTAAGATGCCATAATCGATAGCCCAGTAATATATAAAGAATAAAACTCGCCAGCTTTAAAAATATATATCCCGGTAAACGCCTATTTTATTTTTTATTTTTTTAACGTATTTCTTACAGTAAGGAAATTCTAGAAGATTTTTCGAATATATTATAAAATTCTGAATCTCTCATTTTTTTAATGAATTACATATCTTCTAACTTTATGAACGTAGGCCCAGTTTTTAAAAATAAAAATAAAGTTTGTGGTTTCTTCGGTTTTTAATAATCTGGAGATAGTTTATTTCTGCCTATTTTTATTTTTTATTTTTTACTCCACGAATTCTGTTTTTGTGGTAAAAGAGATTTTTCCCCCTCTTTAATTTTCTTAAGAAAGAGAGAAAAAGAAAAACTATTTTCTCTCAATCAAAATTTCGTTCTTTGAGAATACAAGAGGAAACCAGTCTTCATTCGGGCTAAGAATGCTGTTTTCACTCCTTCATTTATTAAATTCTATCGATCGAAAACTAGATTTGCTGACGGATTTCAAAATTCCCACCTATCCTTTACAAATTAACTGTAGGGGTGCCGAGTTTTCAACAGCAGTCAGTTGCATCACTGGTTAACTCCATTTTTGATCAAACTTTCTATATATTTTGTAGATAAAACTTGCAGAACTTTCGAGATTTTCTGTGCTCTTCGTGGAACGGTTTTGTGGGAGCTTTATGGTAAGTTTTAATTAAATAATGGAATTCGGACCGATAAAATCTTTCCCTTAAAGTTCCTGGAGCATATTTTGCACTGTAATCTATATTATGCACCTAAATTATGCTCACACTAATTGTCTTCGGTAATCCTGATTGATTGTTTGCTGTCGCCCTGATAAAATGAGAAATAAAAAGTTGTACTAGCTCAGAATTCGATAAAAATTCAACTATATGGTCACATTTAATGCATGTTTCATGGGCCGGAACATAGATCAAACACTTAGAAGTAATGCTCGATGAAGGTTTCAGTTAGACATGATACAAATCCACAAAAAAAATGTTATAATATTTTCTACTGCTGAGATCACTGGACTTGTTCATTTGCAAAAGAGGCATGTTTCCATATCTCTAAACTTAATAACAATGAATAAAAAATATCAATGTGAAAGATCCATTCTTTCCTATGACACAAACTTTGCTTGATAAGATGCATAAAATGACTCCCGACAAGAACTTTCACTTAGTATAGTATATATTAATACTCTTTAAACTAATGAATATGCGTGTATATTTAATTATTGGTTGTCAAAATATGTTGCAACAGTAGAGATTTTCTAATATTAATAACACTTATAAAGTTAGCTTAAACAGCGTTTAATATATTAACGCTCATAGCAACTTGTCAGCAAAAGACAATTTACGTATAATTAACAGAGAATCTTCCTTCCAGAGTTCCTTAACTAACCTCTTCATTTCTCATTTTCTGAGCTCTGTATGGTCCAGGCACTGTACCAAGGTACCAGCATTGTCTTCGTTTTATTGTCTTTACTCCAAATATGCAAAAATCAGTCTAACTTTCGCAGTCTGATTCAGCACCTTATCTAATTCGTTTCCGGCACTGACTTCATAGATTCCCAATGGATTCCTGGCATTGTAAGCATCGAAAACTTAATTAAACCAGTTTGTTGTAGACTTCTTAGTTTTGAATATAAGCGCATTCTGTTGATATATATATAAGGAAATTAGGAATCTAGCAATTAAAAGCCGATAGAATTAAGTATAGTAAGATAACTCTGATGTTTGCATGATCAAGCATTTTTATTTCTTCTCGGCATTAGTAAATACGGTCTTGAAGTTTATATCTAGAGTTCTACTTGTATGAATTTACCGACCTCAAGAACAAAAATGAGAAGGCATTATGTTGATAAAATTCAGAAAGCTACAGCGGATTTCTTACACTCGCGTCATTAATCAAAATGCAGTACACGGTTCCTAATCCTTACTACTTTCATCTGCTGTATAGTTTCAAATGCTGATAATTCTAGATGTCTTATACGGTTAAATTTTGTAGATACTGCTGTCTAAACAGCTGAGAAAAATTTTTCATACCTTTAAAAGTTTTAAAGATACCATGAAATATCTTAGAATACAAAATGCTAGTTATTTCGGCTCTAGTTGGTTCCATTGCTAAACTGAAGATTCAGAGCTGTGAAGACATTCGCAAGTTAGAGATCATCACAAATTTTATGTTTTTCTATTCATTTCACAGTTTTTTAGTTAATATGGTTTATTCATTCTTACTAAGTGCCAGAATTTTTCTCTTCGGTTGACTGCAATGGCTTAATCGCAGTTATTATGTAATATAGGGATTAATAATTGTTTACATTCGCGTATGACTCTTGGCATACAGAAAAACATTTTGGCTGGTATAAACTGAACTAGAACCGAAAACAGCAAAAATTATAAACTTAATTTACTAATAATATTCATTTTATAAGTATGGTGTATGTTTTCACCATACGATTATCAGTGAACATGTCGATTTATGCCAATTCGACACATACCTCAATGAACAACACGTCGTCGAATTAATTATGTACATCAAGAACGATTTTTATAGTAAAAGGGCTCCTTCTAATTATAATTTTTTTATATTTTCATTCTTCATATTTCTTTTCACATAGATTAACTTCCAAAAGTATAAACAGTTGAAATTATCACATGGATCTGTATTTTCGAGCATCAGAAACAATGAAAATTCTTCGATATAACGTGATGAATGTATCCAAATATAGAAGTGATTTATATGATCAATTTCATTGGAATACTATCATTCCACATCTGTTTCTAAAATTACAAATTTTTTAATCACTGCTGTTCTCGGTACTATGTTAGTGCTGGGAACGAATCAAACAATGACTTTTTTAGAGATATTAATTTACTTTTCACAAAATTATTAAAAGATTAAATTATATTTCACCTAAAAATTTATACTAAAAAATTATATCTATAAAAATTCACAATTTGTAATATGCATTTCGGCCATGGTTCTGACCCTCTTCAGTTACTTATACATGAATTTTCAAAAAAACCCATCTTAAACAATTCTTCATTAATTAACTTTAAGCAATTCTTCATTAATAAATGTTGGAATTGCCATTCCTTTACATTAAAAAATAAAGATATTTTTTATTTATTACAATAATCTAAAATTATTACATTTATACATAAGATCAAATATATACCTTTATTCTTATCACACCGTAACTTGTATTTATTTTTTATACTATAACGAAATAACTTCCTTATAAAATTCACTATTATTCCAGAAGTCCAATATATTTTATATTGCATTACTTTCTATAAACAAGTTTTTATATTTATTAATTTTTAATCTATAGTGTCTACATTAAGTGGACTTAAATTTTACCTGAAGGTATTGGAATATCTGCCTAAATTTTAGTTTTAATTTTTAATATGAATACTTTATATAAACAAAAAATCTTTTTGTTTATAGAAAGTAAAGTAATATTAAAAATATTGAACTTCGGGAATGGTAAAGGGGATTTTATAAGGAAGCCATTTTGTTATATTGTAAAAGAAAGGTATTCATATTAAAAATTAAAAATAAAATTTAGGCAGATATTCCAATACCTTCAGGTAAAATTTAAGTCCACTTAAAGATTAAGGTGTGTTTCCTGGAGTGCAAGGCAGGATGAGCTGAAGGAGGATATTATAGACCTGATGTCAGCAAGATTGTGGCGGAGACCACAACAATTCCATTGAATTATGGAGTGGAACATTAAAGGAGTTAATTGGGAGGGAGAATCGAAGTTCCCCCTTTTTTATTCTTTGGTAATTTTTCGTTTGGTTGTGAGGTAACATTCCCCACTTCCATCTCTTCGGAGCTGTTAACAGATTCCTCTGTTCGCTCCTGGATGGTGTCTCTTGCTATTGGCTTTTCTATTTCCAGGCGTTTCTTCCTTTGTTGCTTGGAAGTATTGCTTTTTGATGTTGATTGTTAGGAACTAGTTGTCACTGACAGAATGGTACTTGTAGATGATGATGTTTTTGGTGATGCCTGAACGGTTGAAAGACTACAGATCTTTCTCATCCATTCTGCAAATGATTCAGAGGGTGGACAGGAGATCTCAGTTTGAATACCGATGGAGGTGGTGTTTTTGGTCTTCACTGCAGCTGTAAAGGTCTTCGCCAGATGAAATGGGGCGACCTGCTTGCGAGTCTCGGCATAGGAGATATTCTGAGTAACTCGGATTGACTGAATGTCTTTCTCGACCTTCCAAGTGGGGCAGGATCAAGAATATGCCAGATGACTTCCACCAGAATTGATGCAACATAGTCCACTAGCGCAATTTTCATCACCGTGGTTGTCCTTTCCATATTTAGGATAGGTGGCTTTACCACGGCAAGTTTTTGCTCCATGACCGTATCACTGACAGTTGAAGCATCGTAAGGAATTAGGAACGTACGCTCTGACTTTACAATGTAAATAACATGCGTTGATGGAGTCTGGCAGCTGAGGAGTATTGAAGGTCAAAATAATATTTCTTGTAGGGATTTGCTTGCCGTCGCGACGGACAGATGTTACACCAGCAGAGGCAAACCCCTGTAATAATTCCTCGTCGGTAACGTCCATCAGATCTGGCTCGCTAATTACCCCTCTTGATGTATTGAGGGTTTTGTGCAGGTAAAAGGACACTGGTTTATCTGCCAAAGTTTTACATTGTAAGAAGACACCAGCCTTGTTGTGGCGAACTTCTAATAAGAGGTCTCCTGATCAGAGCTTCTTAATATGCTGGACATTGGCAGAAATGCCATGAACGTTTTTTTCAATAAAAAATGGGGACAGTTTCCCCAGTGACACATCGAACTCAGAATGAGCGATTATAAAACAAGTGTTGGGTTTATCACCAGATGGTGTATTGCTAATACCCGCTACTTTGGCATTGGTGCAGGCTCTTTTAGATAGAGGGCCCGATAACTTTTTTGGGTTTTTGTTAAAGGTTTTATTTAAGTTTTTATTCATAAGAGGTTTTGGACTGGCAGGTGAAAAATGTCGATGTGGGCATGGCCAGCCTGTACCCACACAAGGTCCCGGAAGTTTTCCCCATCTGCCAAGAGTTGACCAAGCTCTGGACAGGCACCGTTCAAGACTTCTTTCCCTTCGCCATTCATTCTCTCGGCACGATAGCTCACACCTTAAGATTGGGGACCCTTTAGTCGCCTCTTACGACATGCGGTTCAAACAGCGGGTGTATTCTTTTCCCCCACCCGCAGGGGGCTTGAAGCATCTGGCACCTCTTGCTCTTCTGCTGAGTGCTCCTCCTCCATAGCTTTCACCTGCTCAAGTTGCAATTCAATAAGTTCTTCTGGAATGAGTTCTTGGCTATGATTCTCCAGCAGCTCCACCACATCATCCAAACTTTTGTCAATGCTTACAATGTCTTGTACCACATCTGCCTCTTCCTCAAAGTCTTTAAAATGTCTGTCAGGCACAGAAGCTGGCCAAAGTTTCCTCCCTGCTGATTGCAATGTGCAGTAAGATACATTGTTCCAGGCTTTATCAACGAGATTTATGCAGTGGAGGATATTAAGATGATCCTTCCAGAAATTGCACAGGGCCAAATCTGTATCATTGGTGACCTGGAAACACCTTGAAAAAAGAGCTTTTGTATATATTTTCTTAAAGTTAGAAATTACTTGCTGATCCATTGGCTAAAATAGAGGTGTGGTATTAGGAGGCAGAAATTTGATCTTAATAAAGTTGTATGCAGGATCAAGGTCTTCTTCAACATTTGGAGGATGAGCAGGAGCATTGGTCCATAAGCAGCACACATTTAAAGGGCAATTTCTTTTCCTCAAGATGTTTTTGCTCCTTCTGTTAAAACATATCATTCAACCACTCCCTAAAATATATTCTGGTAACCCAAGCCTTAGAATTTGATCTCCACATTACTGGAAGCTTACTTTTTATTATATTATTGCGCTTAGAAACACGCGGATTTTCAGAGTGGTACACTTAAAGGGCTTAATTTTAAAATCTCCACTTGTATTTGCACACAATAATAGTGTAAGCCTATCCTTCATTGGTTTGTGGCCAGGTAGCAACTTTTCCTCCTTGGTTATGTATGTCCTTTTTGGTATTTTTTTCCAGAATAGCCGTGTTTCATCGCAATTAAAAATTTGATTCGAGATGTAACCTTTTAAGTCTATAAACTTACCAAAGTACTCCACATATTTCTCTGCTGCCTTTTGGTCTGAACTAGGATTTCTGATTTTCTGGCCTTTTTTCATTCCTGGGAAATCCCGAGAACATAAAATCCATTCCCGGGAATGCATTAAAATTTAATAAAATCTAAAAAAGTGGTTATTTATTTAATACAATCAACAAATATACAAAAGAAGGATATTAATACATTCCAAAATTTATATTCCTTTATATATGACTAATTTACAATTCGAACTACAAAATACAAATAAAATATTCATCACTCATTCTTAAAGTATGATTTGAGGAAACATAAGCAATCAATGCTCTTATTGGTCAGCCTAGTTCTTAGTTTTGTTAATAAACAAACCAACAGCAGAAAATGCTCTTTCTGTTTCAACTGATGATGGAGGAATTGTTTTCAAAGCCTGGCCCAGTTTTATAATATGTGATGATCAATTTCCTGTTGAGTCAAATAACTGTAATTCTTGCTTCACAACTTGCTCAAGCTAGAACTCTGGCTAGTTGAACAACATAAAACCTTTGTTTTTGAGTGGATTGCTTTTTCTAATTTTTTGTTCAACATCATTGATTTCTCTTCCAAATTTCCCATGCTATCTTCTTCACAAGTTAAGTAGGTAATTCACAATCACATTTTGAATTACCTATTTAACATTTTAATAATAATTTAATTTAAAATAATGCAAATTTTATGTTGGCTTCATAAGAAGGAAAAGAAGTAAACAAACCAACCAAGTTGCCAACATGTGTCACACTCACAGATCAATTAAGTATAATCTGTGATCAGATATGAGTGCAACTCTGTTAGTAAACCACACCCACATGCTTTTCCATATTGCCAATTAGCAAATGTTTTGATAAATAACTCTCCTACAGTCTCCGGGATCATATTTAATTATATTTTATAATTTTTTCTATCTGTGCGGTAGTTCCTAGGAACCAACTTTAATTCCCGGGAATACGAAAAGTGTAAAAATCTTACAATTTCTTCCCAGGAAACAAATCTTAGTCTGAACTACCTGCGTCTCCATGCCTAACAACACTATTAATTCCAGTTCATCGATGAAATTTTTCGAGCCATCCTCTACTTGCCTTAAATTCCTCGACTCTAGTATCACTTGTACTTGGCTGGTTCGCCAATAAATATTCATGAAGCTCTAAAGCCTTCGTACATATCAAAGGGCTTGCTCACTCTATCTCCCTTAAGCCCTTTTCATTAATCCAAACTAACAACAATTTCTCTACTTCTTGTAACACTCGAGTCCTTTGCTTCGTTAACCTAGTCACTCCTTTAGATACATCAGCTTTCTTCAGCACATCTTTATTCTTTAGAATAGTGCAGTTTGTCAATTTCGCCATGTCATACTCCTTGGCAAGATCCGAAATATAAACACCATTTTCATGTTTAGCTATAATTTCCTTTTTTGTATCAACAGTATGTTTAGGATTCTTAACACTACCTTTACTAACACTTTTAACTCTTTTGGAAGCCATAATAAGGGATAAATTTAATTAAATAAAGAAAAAACTAAAATAATATTTTGTTGGAACTTTACTGTACCCATATGAGCTGGGCGAACTGTCATAATAAGGGATAAATTTAATTAAATAAAGAAAAAAACTAAAATATCCGTAATAAGGGATAAATTTAATTAAATAAAGAAAAAAACTAAAATATCAATAAGGGATAAATTTAATTAAATAAAGAAAAAAACTAAAATATCAACATGGTTGGTTGGGACTCTACTGTATCCCCATGTGAGCTGGGCGAACTGGGTTGCTGCTGGGGATGAGGCTGTGCACAGAGTTTTGTGTGCCGCAAGTCACGTGCGCTCCATGCGCTCTATTTGTGCGTGCTTGTGAAGTGAAGCAAAATTTATTTGCAAATGATATTCGTGATCAATTTGTTCGTGGACCAAGACATTCATGATCCGAGGTATCACTGTAGTGTAAAGCTTAAGTAATGACAAAAAACCTTATTAGAGTTTACAATATAAACTTCAAGGGAACTTATTCAAATAAATCCAAATTTACAAGCCAAATTCTAGCCCTTGAATTATAACGGAATAATTTAATGATTGGAAATAATTTGAACTAAAGTTTTATTTTAAATTATTTCCAATCATTAAATTATTCCGTTATAATTCAAGGGCTAGAATTTGGCTTGTAAATTTGGATTTATTCTTTATTAGAATTTTGGGTTTTAACAAAAAATAGTAATATGTTACATTATTGCAAAAAAAAATAAAAATACTAGAGAAAACATGCTAAAAAGTCTTGTAAATTGTTATTTATGGCAAAAGATCAACTTTCCATAGGTTCAATTTATTTTCCCATAGGTTGCTTATTTATGATATCCCCTATTTGCCATCTTATAGTTATTTCTAAGAATTCATATAAAAAATGATTCCCTCTGTCATTATAGGGCCTTACAATCTTGTCTCTATGTTGCCTTCATAAAATTTCTTGGTTTGTGCTGCTGTAAGTTTCCTTGACTTAATATCATACTAGTATTCTTGAATTCTGTCCTGCAGGTTTTTCTTCTTAACATAAATGTGATATTGTTATCTTTCCAAATCATTATTGTATAAAGGTATCTGATGCACAGAGCTTGAGTATTTCATCATAAATACCTTTACCATTTCTCAATTTGCAAAAGATAGTAGGTTCTCTTTTGTAGGTAAGGCTTTTATGTAAGTTTTTGACCAGTTCCTTGATGGCTGCTGAGTCAGCAAGAGAATAAAGTGCTACTACATAGTCATCAGTGGTCCATTTGTTTCATATAGTACCAATAGCACAATCCTCTTCACCTGTTTTCAATACTATCAAAGTTCTACTTGATAGTGTTAAAAACAGCTGACCTGAAAGCATAATTATATCCATATTTTCCATAGTTGATGTTTTTGCTAAACTCTGCTTCTTGGCTATTCTCATAGAGCACAGTCTTTTCCTATTTGAGAATGAAGTCATTTGATCATGATGGGATCAGGATTGTGCTGTAGGTCAGTTTCCTTTATATGGATGATACTTACCTCCCATCTCTCATATGTATGTTAAAGTCCAAGAAGTACACCTCATTCTACTTTCTTGCTCCAGATTTAAGCTTAGATCTAGGGCTATATATATAAATCTAACTTATAGATCTATAAAGTTATCTATAAGTTGCCTTACTCTTTCTGCTTCCTTCCAGATAATAAAAATATCATTGCTATATCTTACATATAGAGCAATAGATTATAGAAGGAGCTTAAGATTTTCTCTTCAGCAAACCTGAGAACTAGCTCAGCTAGAAAAACCATATAGCCTGTTTAGGCATCTGATTTGTTGATAGAATTTCCTATTGAATGTGAAATATGATTGATAACAGATGGTATCTGCTAGGTTCCTGAGAACACCAGCTATCTCTTCAGCATTTGGATATTTCATAATAAGAACCTGGAAAACATTAAGTGGATTGGAGAAAGCTCAAGGGAAAGAAGAGACTTTAAAAGTCAAAAAGTTGTCATGCAATCTCCAAGGTTTGGGCTCACTTCAGACAATTTCTTAAGGAATGATTTTGAGGATACAATAGACTTTTCATAACCTTCATTTTTGTTGAACATCATTTGGCTAGAGATTTTTCAAAATTGTATAGGAATCGGTGACATTTTTCCATAATTGGTCATATTGAGACAGGTTCTGTGTATTTTGATGTAGGCAAATATCCTCGGAAGTGCTGGATTACATATTCTGTCACATTTTAAGAACTATGGGAAATCCTTTAGCTTGATCAATTTATCAATCCTTTATTTGAGGTTCATCATCTTGTTGAGATAAATATTCCCAATTGCTCAATATAAGACCTTATGTAAGACTTATATGTTTTGTTTTTAAGCAATACAATTTTGTTCATCTTGTCTTCTCTGGTGAAAGTCAGATGATCTTCAACAATCCATTCATTTATTCTTTTAAGATATAAATTCTTCCCTTCTTGTTAAATCATTCCTACTACTTTCCTTCTCTTCTGATATCTTTCCTCTACTAACTTTCACTTAAACCTTTTGTTCTTTTGTCTTTTAATAATTCTAATACTGTTTCAATGTATTGGCAAGATCACCTCTTGACAACATATAATTATCCTCTCTGTAGAATTTCTCTTACATTAAAGAGAATTTGCACATCATCCAATATAGTCACGATATCCTATAATTTAGAACAAGAGCATCTATTCAAACCTAACTGCTTATCAAGAATCAACCTTAACTTCATTATGTGTGTCCATCTTAGATTATCCTTCAAATATGAATGAGTTAATTAAGAGGGAAGAATTACGTCTAAAAAGAAGAATGAATTGGTTTCTTCAAGCCATTGTAAAAGACTCATAAATCATAATTTGTATTGGATATTGGAAATGTGCAGATAAACTTATTATAGTTCAAGAGGAAGTGCTACATATTCTTTAAATTGTAATTTGGTTTGCCAGATTTCATATTTTTCATAAATTTTCCATAAGCACAGAGTAAATGTATAGTATTTTTTATTCTCATCATCAAAATTTATTATCTGAAAGCACTCATCCCATTTAAACATTGTGCTTACAAAAAAAACCTGTTTTTATTAATATTACAAGTCTCAAGTATATTTATGAATGAGAAAATTTTTCATATAAATAGCTATTTCATTTGGCATTTTCTATGCTGGAAAACTGCCAACAGCAGAAAATGGAAAGTAAATATTACATCAATAATCCATTTAGAAATGCAAAAATAGTTACTTATAGAAACAACAGCAAGAAGTTTTAGCTTCTTAAAACAGGATATAGTCTTCTTGATCTATCTTTTATGATTTATCTTTGATTTATTTTCAGATATTTAAAAATAAAACCTTTTTATAGGGAGTATAATTTGCTGATATGAAAATTAAAACTGTTACTTCTTTAATTTAATTTTTTCCTCTTTTCATAATGTAAAAATAACTTTTATTCATAATACATAATATATACAGGTAGGCCTCGATTAGTGCGAATAATTGGTTCCACGAATTTCTCGCACACTATATAAAAGACATTAGAAAATTTTAAAGAATGAGGAAAAAAATCAAATATTTTGTACTAACTGAAATAATTTTTCATACTTTTTCAATTCTTATCATGCAACAGATATTACAATAGTTATTTAATAATATCCTTATTTTCAAGCATTTAAATTAATATAAAAACTAATAATAATTTTATTTCTGAAGCAGAGATTCAAATCAAAAATTTTTATGTACATTTCTTAATATTAAAAATATTTCCTATGTCATATAAAAATTACAAGCACTCCAAGTTATGAAATGACATGTTTTTAAATATAAATGTTCATAACTTGAGTACCTGTAAATAAAATCTAATGAATAAAATCATGTTTCTCAACAAATTTTTATGTTAAATTCTTACCAAAGTTTGATTTGGATTAAGTAACTTAAGCTCAGTTTCTGTTACATCTGTAGCTGTAAGAACTGGATCACAGAGCTCAATTGGATTATCACTAAGTCCATGTACTGCAACTTGTAAATATTTCCTATAAAAATTTTTTTATATTTTATCATTTTATTAATAATTAAATGCAAAGTAAATTATAATATACAAAACATTTTGTAAAATAATTTAAATTTTGATTAAATATTTAAAGTTGTTTATACCTAACACCACAAGTATGAAGTTTATGAACACTCAAAAATGGTGGCAAAAAATGCAAAGGTATTGTAAATGGTAAAAGAGCTTCCTGCCAATATAAAGTGACCTTATGTTCAACTGTATTAGCATCTTTCTGAGGTCCCAAATGTGCTAAAATTTGAAGTGATACACAAACAGTCTGAAATGGAGGTATTGGAGGCAAAGCAATATCAATCTCTTCAACAAACTTATCATTATTGCCATCATCTACCTAAAAAATAAATAAATAAATAAATACATATATTAATAATTTCAAAATTTCACTTGTAATTTAGTTCAATTTCTTAATTTAAATTTTTGCACATAATGCTAATTAGATGAAAACAATTTATATTAATATATTCATAGTCTAGATAATTTCGTTATTTTATTAAGAGTAATAATATTGTTATTTGCTGATAAATTAGTAATTTGTAAGCAAACAGATATACAGGTAGGCCTCAATTAGTGCGAATAATTGGTTGCTGCAACCGCTCTCACCAGCTTTTGAGTTCGGTTGAAGGTGACGTCAACGTACCAAGATGGCTGACACAGTTATTTTTCATTGCGAAAAGTCAATTTTTCTGACAATCACTTATAGCCACTAGTGATTGTCAGAAAAATTTTAGAAGAAAACTTTATAATACGATCTTTAATGCAATAAGAAATACAGGTAGGCCTCGATTAGTGCGAATAATTGGTTCCACGAATTTCTCGCACTATTCGAAGTATTAACTATATGTAAAATATGGTAATTGGTTCTTGCTTAATGAGATTCCGGCCATTAGCTAACCTCACGATGAATAACCACAATATTAATTTAACACAAACTATTTAAGAAATATTTATTTTCATATTTTACATCGTAAAATATGAAAATAAATATCATTTCATCATCTCATACCATCATCAAACCAACCGCCAAATCAAAACCAAAATAGAGAATCGAAAGCGGTATATTAAAAATTTTAAGAATGCATTTGTGATATGAGTAGGAGACTATGTTTATTTGATGAATGAAATTCACAAAAAGCCATATTAATTTAGAAATACAAAGAATTTAATTGGAATGAAATATTTATTTTGACTTCTAAATTAATTCTGAAAAATTTAACCATTCAAATACAGGTAGGCCTCGATTAGTGCGAATAATTGGTTCCACGAATTTCTATGTATATACAGGTAGGCCTCGATTAGTGCGAATAATTAGTTCCACGAATTTCTCCACACTATTCGAAGTATTAACTCTATGTAAAATTGGTTCCACGAATTTCTTGCACTATTCAAAGTATTAACTATATGTAAAATATGGTAATTGGTACTTGCTTTGTGAGATTCCGGCCATTAGCTAACCTCACGATGAATAACCCTTAAATAGGTGAGATTCCGGCCATTAGCTAACTTCACAATGAATAACTCTTAAATAGTTAGTGTTAAGTTTATTGTAAATATTTATTTGCATATTTTACATCATTGTTCATCTAATATTTTAAAAACTTAATACTAACTATTTAAGAAATATCTATTATCATATTTTACATCATTGTTCATCTTCTAAATTAATAACTTACTAGGAATGTTGTTTCATACCATCATCAAGCCAACCGCCGAATTATCGTGACCACTTTTAAATCATATCATCATCAAACCAACCGCCAAATCAAAACCAAAATAGCGAAGTCTCATACCATCATCAAAATCGAAACCAAAATAGCAAATCGAAAGCGGTTATCATCATCAAACTAACTGCCAAATCAAAACCAAAATAGCGAATCACATCATTGTTCATCATCTAAATTAATAACTTACCAGGAATTGTCCTCATACCATCATCAAAATCGAAACCAAAATAGCAAATCGAAAGCGGACATACCATCATCAAACCAACCGTTAAATCAAACCAAAATAGCGAATTGAAAGCGGAAGTTGAGCGCCACCTGGCCGCCAATTCTGAATTAAAATTAATAATTGCTTCTCATACCATCATCAAACCAATCACCAAATCAAAACCAAAATAGCGAATCGAACCTGGCCACCTGGCCGCCAATTCTGGGTTGAGAAGTGAATAGATAGTCCGATTTGCAATTAAGCATTGCAGCTTTATTGAATCAGTAAATTAGTTCCAGATTCATACCATCATCAAATCGAAGCCAAAATAGCGAATCGAAAGCGGAAGTTGAGCACCGCCTGGCCGCCACACCGCTTGGCCGCCAATTCTGGGTTGAGAATTGAGTGGATAGTCCGATTTGTGATTAAGCATTGCACGCCACCTGGCCGTCAATTCTGGGTCGAGAATTGAGTGAATAGTCCGATTTGCAATTAAGCATTGATCTGTTTAAGAAATATTTATTTTCATATTTTACATAAACTAACCGCCAAATCAAAACTTTCATATTTTTTACATCATTGTTTATCATTTAAATGAATAACTTATCAGGATTGTGTCTCAAACCATCATCAAAGCAACTGCAAAATCAAAATCAAAATAACGAATTGAAAGCAGAAGTTGAGCCCTGCCTGGGGTTAGTTCCAGATAGAACTAATAAGCTAAGTTAATGAACCAATGAAAACCACCAATTCTGGGTTGAGAATTGAGTGGATAGTCCGATTTGCAATTAAGCATTGCAACTTTATTGAATCAGTAAATTAATTAGCGATTTGCAATTAAGCATTGCAACTTCATTGAATCAGTAAATTAGTTCCAGATAGCATTAATAAGCGAAGTTAATGAACCAATGAGAAATTTTTAACAAGTTTTCTATTTGTTTATTAGCAGAATACGACACCAAAAGATAACAAAAACAAATTTTTTTCACAAGTTTTATTTTAAATAAAGAAATCAGATAATAAACAAAAGAAAATAAATAATATCGGTAGTACAGCAATATAATAGGCAAATAAATTTGTAAAGATATCCTTATTTAAAAAAATTTAACAAAGAATGCTTTTATGTCGCTCAATCACATCCATTTTTTGCTGTAGCGTAATCACTTCTCTTTTTTTCGTTTCCTGTTTTATCATCAAAAGTGTTCTTCCTTTTATCCATTTCGATACTTTTTAAAAGAGAAAATTCTGTACTATACTGTATGTATACAATAACAAAGCTGAATAATAGTAATGTTAAATAGCTAAGGGCAAAAAGCCCATCTTTCTGGTGTTTCACCCCTTCAAAGGCAAGTGACTGTTCTTGGACTGCTCCTCGTCTGGTTTTACTTACCGAAAATTAACATTAATTTGTTAATTGATATCATAAAAGGGGACGGGCCTTTGTTCTCAAACCAACCTCCAAATCAAAACCAAAATAGCGAATCGAAAGCAGAAGTTGAACCCTGCCTGGCCGCCAATTCTGGATTGAGAATTGATGGATAGTCTGATTTGCGATTAAGCATTGCAGCTTTATTGAATCAGTAAATTAGTTCCAGTTTTAAAATCTATGATTGTGCCTCATACCATTATCAAACCAACCGCCGAATCGAAAGCAGAAGTTGAGTGCCACCTGGCCGCCAATTCTGGGTCGAGAATTGAGTAGATAGTCCGATTTGCGATTAAGCATTGCAGCTTTATTGAATCAGTAAATTAGTAAAGATAGAATTAATAAGCGAAGTTAATGAACCAATGAGAAATTTTTAAAATTTGCGATTAAGCATTGCAACTTTATTGAATCAGTAAATTAGTTCCAGATTGGCAAGCATTGCAACTTTATTGAATCAGTAAATTAGTTCCAGATAGCATTAAACAGCTAAGTTAATGAACCAATGAGAAATTTTTAAAATGTTTTCTATTTGTTTACTAAAAGAATATGACAGCAAAAGATAACAAAAACAAATTTTTTTTCACAAGTTATTTTTTAAATAAAGAAATCAGATAATAAACAAAAGAAAATAAATAATAAGCAGAATACGACACCAAAAGATAAAAAACAAATTTTTTTCACAAGTTTTATTTTAATAGGAAATCAGGTAATACAAAAGAAAATAAATAATATTGGTAGCATAGCAATCAAGTGATAAACAGAATTTTTTTCACAAGTTTTATTTTAAAGAAAGAAATCAGGTAATACAAATTTTTTTCAAAAGTTTTATTTTAAATAAAGAAATCAGGTAATAAACAAAATTTTTTCACAAGTTTTATTTTAAATAAAGAAATCAGGTAATAAACTATTTTTCACAAATTTTATTTTAAATAAAGAAATCAGATAATAAACAAAACAAAATAAATAATAAAGGTAGCACAGCAATATAATAGGCAAATAAATTTGTAAAGATATCCTTCCGATAGCACAGCAATATAATGGGCAAATAATTTTGTAAAGATATCCTTATTTAAAAATGGCACAGCGATATAATAGGCAAATAATTTTGTAATGATATCTTTATTTAAAAAAATTTAACAAAAAACAATATAATAGGCAAATAATTTTGTAAAGATATCCTTATTTAAAAATATTTAAAGTAGACTGAACTGTCTTACTTTTTTCAAAGCATTATACAGGCACATATACACGTAAATTTCATTATCTATATCTCGTCGAATTTGCATGCTTCGATCGAAATTAGGATCAGCATTCAAGATTTTTTTTCTTTCACATCTTCAATACTTTGGAACATATGCTTACAACTCGCATTAATCGAATATTTGCTCGCACTAAGTGAAAAACAGTATCATTTTTATAAGTCGCACTAATCGAATATCGCATTATTCGAACTCACACTAATCGAGACCTACCTGTATCAACCAAAACATGTTTCTTGATTAAAAACTTCAGAGTGGAAATGCTATATACTGCTTGTTTTGATTATTTTACATTAGCATTTTTATGCATTTAACTGAGGATAAAACTTCTAAACTTTATTCATTATATAAATTTTTTTAAAAATGTATTTATGTGAAATTTAATATTCTGCAAATATTTTTTAATTTCAAAATTTATAATTTATGATGATTTTTTAATCATATATAATAAAAGTATAAAATTCTAAGTATGTCTGTATAATTTTTTGTAAAAAACAACTTTTATTGCTGTTGACAACATTGTATTTCATATTTCACTTGTCCTTCCTACTTCTTAATTTCAAAATTTTTCTTTTCAACTGCATATACTAGGTAATAAATGATTTAAGTTAAAATAAATTCAAAAAATATAAAACATTATTATAAATAATAATGTTTTATATTTTTACATACAATAAAAATACAATTACATATAACTGCTATGTAAATATAACAAGTATATGTAATTGTATTTTTATTGTGCATTAAAGCAAATATTTGATATAAAAATAGACCAAGCTTACAAAACAGAGGTGGGTAGGATGGCCGAGCGGTCTAAGGCGCCAGACTTAAGATCTGGTCTTCGTATGAAGGCGTGGGTTCGAATCCCACTCCTGACAACTATTTTGATGGAATTTTCTAATACGCTAATGACCATCTTCGTGTTGAGAATAGGAAGAATTCTGGGTTTAGTGTTCATCCCAACAGCTAACTGAATACAGCTGTGTGATGTTTATGCTAAATACTCTTCTCATTTTATTTATTAAATATTTGTATAGAAGACAAAAACAGGAGAGCATAAGACAAAAAAATAAAGAATTATTTATTAAGGATATGATTAATGTTGCAATTCGATAGAAAGGGAGCAAATGAATAAAAAAGAAAATTTATTTTAAACAACTCATAATAAAATAAGCAGAAATTAATAAAAACAGATGTTTTCTTATATTTAACTTTTTCCATTTAATAAAAATTAATTATTTTATAAAAGGAAAACAAAGTGCAGAAATACTGTAAATTTTTTTGATTGGTTATATCTGCCAAAATTTGTAACTTGTTTACAGCTCTAAGAATAAGTGGAAAATATCCTGAAATTTCAAATGGATATCAAAAAATGAAGAAAATATAGTAATTAATCTAAATATTAACATTTTAAATAAAGTTATGATTATTAAAATATATAACTGAAACCTAAATTCCAGGAAACTGCATCATAAAAATGTTAAATATAATGTTATGTAAAAATTTAAGAATATTTTGTCTACCTGAGGTCTTGCAAAATATCTTTAGCATTGTATATTGTTATTAATGAAGTAGTAGCTGCTGGAATTATAATAATTGGCGTTTTTGAGGCTGTAAAAAAAAGATTGATTATTTTTCATAATTGTTGCAAAAATATCTATTTGTTAATATAATCTATTAATAATGCTGAAAATAATTACCTCTTTTTTGTGGTTGTTTAGTCTGAATCGTTGGTATAGGTTGTGGCTGAGGAACTGGAACTATTGGACGCTTTGGTTGTGATCCCTCAGTCACTGACTTTAAGGTCATTCCATGATATGTACCCATTGTATCAATTTTAAAGCCCTCAGTTTCTAATAAAATTAAATAATATTACAACAAAGATAATTTTAATTATTGCCTAATTAATTAAAATATCTTATTTATAAACTATACCTTCTTTGCTTGAAAATATTTCTTGTCCATATCTATTGTATCCTACAGGTTGTGGAATGGCTCGTGCAGGTGTAGTCTTAAATTCAAAAATAAAATAATCTTAAAATTTTTCTATTAATATAAAATATCCGCTATTAAAATTATTTCTTACTCTTGGTGTCTGTACAGGTTCAGGTTGATTTCGGTTACCTCCTTCTTCTCTAGCTTTGATAGATTGTAGTAGGGGAAAAATGCTTTTGGCAAAATTCTGGAAATTTAATGATGTTAAATTTTAGTTCTTATAATAAAAATATTTACCAATATATTTTACTTAAACTGAACTTTTTATGAATTAATTAATAATCAAGTATTTACACTATCAAATCTGTTATGATCAAATTATGAATTATATCAAATTTTTTAATAATAATAATATGAATTTAATAATGTAATTATTTGTTACTTAATAAAAAAAATCAAGTAATCTCAGAAATTAGAATTAATAATAATATTACTTCAGCTATTTAGTGGAATTTGATAATAAGATAGTAACTAAAATTTTAATTCACTCCCTAAATCAAAAGTAAAAAAAAAATTTTCCCTCCCTCTCAAAGATTTAAGGCTGTTGCCATCTTTTAACCTGCTATTAATTACTAAATTTCCTTGATTCTAAGACAATATTTTGCACATTTTAACATATCAGGATAATAAAAGAATTTACAGTCACAATTGATGTCAAATTTTAGAATAAATCATTTCTATATTTATAAAAACTAACTGGATTTTACCAATTACAAGCATTATTAGTATTATAAGTTATTCAAAGAGCAATTTAAAGGTATAAAAACAAAATGTACAAAAGAAAATTTCACAATTAATGGAATGAAAATCCAGAGATAATGATTGCAAAAGTGCAAATCAGCATCAAATATGAATACAAAATAATTTGCAATAAATGCAAAATTCACTGAATATTAAATTATATAAATGTGGGAAATTTTTTTAGATAACCAGGTTTGAATCAGATAATTGCAATCTGTCAACATATAGTAAATTTTTTGTAGATAACAGTGCAAATTATCTGTATAAAAACAATAAAAATGATATTTCATGTTATGTAAAAGTGAATTATAAAATAATATATCTATATATTATTTTTATATTTAATAAACCATGAAAATTTTATGCTGCAAGTTATCTATGAAGTGGATGTTATCTACATTTCATTATTTAAATCTGTTTAAAACTAATAAATCTTTATAAATGCCAATCATAATTCAGAACTACATTTTGTGTGCAAAAACTCAAATACAGCAAAAATGCATTATAAATCTACTCAGCACTTGTGTTAGAACTATAAATTTTTTCCCCTCTCCATTTGGCTTTTGGATTATTCCAGTGTGAAAATACATAGGGAACATAAAAAAAACTTGAAAAAATAGAAAAGTCAAGATAAAAAAAATTTTATAATATGAAAAAGGAAGATTCTAGGACTGTGTTACTGAATAACATAAATAAACTAGAGCTGACAGTTATTAATAATGAATAAAATGGTGCAAGAACATAGAATGTATACAGGGTACATGGAGTAATCCAAAATCTATTCAAGATACAGAAAATTGAAGAAACACATTGTATAGTAGTTTTAGATGTAACATTTACAATTTAAATATATAAATTCTGAAATTATTAATATCAATAATCAAAATAGCATGCTAAAATAATAATGAATAGAACCAACAATATGATTTCCATGTGTTAGGAATATTTTGAATTTTATAGACAATACATATATTTGAATCATTTATAACTACATTATTCTGTATAATAATGATTTTTTTGTGAAAATTAACTTTGCAAATCACTTGAAAATCAAATGAAGAGGGTTGAAACATTAAAAACATTTTTTTTTATATAAAAATATTTGTGAAGAAAGTTATCATAAGTACTTAAATGATTTTTAAGAGTTTAGTGAAGAAAGAAATTTTTACATAAAATTAATGATACAGCAGGTTTTTTAATCATCAGAAGTCTACCATCTTCTTATAATGAATTTTTATTTCATACATTAGAATATAAAATCTCTCTCATATTTTGCAATATGATATTTTAAAAGAACTAAGTCTTATAATGAGAATTTTATAGTATTTTTATTTTAAATTTATGATAAAATATGAATAATTTTCCTCATTTACTTCGCAGCTAACAAAAATTACAGGAACATATCAGTAAATTGATGATGTATCTCATAATTGAGGAAACACGATGTCAAAAATATTTGATTAATTGTTATAAGACACTTTCCTGCTAGGTTAATGAAGTGATGTTAGTATGTAATACCATTTCTGCTGAATTTGTGATGGATAACAATATAGTCAATTAAAATAAATTACTTCCCTAATTGTAATAATTTTATAACAAAAAAAAAATATTCCTTACAACATTATTAGGACCAAAATTCTATAGTTAGAACATAAGTCAATCAGAACTGACTGACTTGATAAATTCAAATATATCATATTCGGACTATGCATATTTGAATTTGACTTGAGGATAAAATCAGTTGATAATCATTAAATATTACCTCTTACTATCATATTCATAGTTTAATGGTCCTGCTATGTTAAATTATTTATTTTTGAATTATTATTTGTTATAGCATTATATACATATAGTTTAATAAATTATTGTCTAAAACCATTCTATTATTGAAAGAAATCAAATGATATTGTATCAGTAATATAATGAAATTATAAGTTCAATAAATATGATATGTATAAATTAGCTAAAGTTTTTATACAGTAACAAAGATATTCTTATAATTATGAACAACTGAGATATGAATTTCCATACACATGAACATGCCATTTTATTTTTAAATTTTAGAAAATCAAGACAATTTTAAATATTACAATAGAGATATAGACTAATAACAAATTATATGTAAACTACCAATTAATACATTGGTATCTATGCCAATTAGCACATTTCTTATTAAAAATTTCTGTTGCTGCTCATCAATATACACCATACAGCTCTATTTAAAACTGTTTTTATTGAAATTTATATGCAATTTTTGGATTGATCTATCCTTATGTGTGATGCTGTCATTGTAATAGTTTAAAGCAAGTTTTGCACTCTATTAACAAAAATTTGATATTTTATAATTTTTTCTAAACAACAGAAAAGAATAAAATATTTTAAATGCATAAAATCTTTATAAAATTTAATTAACCTGCATTTAATGAATATTAGTTTGTTTATTAAATAGGATTTATTATATTTCTAATAAATATGATGAATATAATATAAAATATTTAAAAATTAAGAAATTCTTCACTTTTTGCTATTATAGTATAAAATAACTGCAGATACCCACTTTTCCAATAACTAATTACAAATTAATGAATTACAGTATATGTTTCACTTCTGTTCCATTATATAAATATAAATAATTGATTTTTAAGAAACAAAACAAAAAAACTTATTCAACTAAAAAGTTACTAGACTTATTTATGTAAAACAGATAGACAAATCAGAAAACAATGGTAAAATGACAATCTTCTGTAATGACAAATCTGATCTCGCTTCACTCCAACCAGGCAGTAATGTGCAAATTAGGATAGTCAAGAATATTGTGTGGATTATATGAGGAATCAGGACATCCTTGGACAACCAATTCTCCATATAATCCACACAATATTCAATAAATATTGAATTTATGGACAATATTTATTTTTTTTTTATTAAAAATGCATAAATTATGCAAAGTCTCTAATTTTAACAAACACCAATAATAATAAATAAACTAAACCTAACAATTCTAACGACTCTGCAAATTCCATAGTTCAGCCTGAGCTCAGGTCTTTCACTATGTTTTAAACTAAATATAATTAAATCAAAACAGTCTAACAACAACTAACGTTTAACTGGCAAAACAAAACTGGAAACTTACAACTATAAATAACAAACAAGTGTTAGATATAAACCAGCAAAAAACGATGTTAGAAACTTATACTAATAAACTGAATAAATTCTCAAAACAAGTTAAATAACAAAAAATATAAGTTTATTAGACTCAAAGCATTTACAAAAGTGTTATTTAAAGCTTTATTTAAACAATAATAAAGCAACAATCAATTAATCAACAAAACTTATTTAATCAATCTAAAATATCAAAAATCCAATTATTCACAAGTAAATAAACCTTAAATATTACTTAATTCTAATACCTCACCACCGATACAAACTTCAAGCAATCGTAGATCTTTACAAGAATTCAAATGTCACTCAACCAATTTCACTTTAGAACCAACACCTCTATACGAACACCTCGTTGTGCCATTGGCTACATAAGCTTTTATACGGAGTGACTTATAGTCTCATGTTGCTTCATTTACATAATTTCGCCTAACAAGTTTAAATTTATTAGCTTACAGAGTAATCAATTCATGTCATCCTCTTTACAAATTAATTATGCACTGAACGAAACCTTGATACGAGATCATTCTTATTTTCTCACATCGGATCAGTGGTAAAACTTATTTAAATTAGATGACGACGTCATTAGCTGAGAAAACTCGTCTGGAAGACGGATGTCCATCTGTAACACGATTGCCTAATATTGAGATGGAGAATGTGGAAGTAAGTCAACTCTTAAACTAAAATATAATCATTTAGATAATAATGAAAATAACGAAAATAAAAGAGCATAATAAAATAATAAAACAGGATAGGTCAGAGTTCACCTCTTCAGAATTATATACTTACATATATTGAAATGATCTATCATTTATTGAAAAAGAAAACAAGAAATTTGCTAACAGCAAGAAATTATTGAATATTTGTAATTTTAATTTTATTCTAATTTCGTTCACCAATTATCTAAGCTATAATAAAGAAACTAACCTGGACACTTAAAAATCTTTTGGATATTGCACCTAAGTTGATACATCAATAATTAGACATTGGGAATCATTGAATGACTCCCAATTATCTAAAATTGAATTATCAAAATTGTGGATTAACCCCATTTAATCCACACCCTGGATAATCTAATCTCAAATAATTGAGAGTTTACTGTAGTTATTTAATTTATTATCAAAGTAATTTATTTCAAGATGGCAAAACTCATCTCAAAAATCCAATACATCATAACTGAAAGTTTCTTATTTTAAATTTGAATAAAAATGAACAAACAGCCAAAACAGTAACATAAGAAAAATTAGCATTCTTAAAAAAATAACAAACACATGTACAACTGCTAAAAAGAAATGATTCCACAAAATCTGAATGAATTGTAATGATTAATTCTTGAAAACATGTTATAGACAGAGATATACAAAGAAATAAAAACAATTTTGTGTAAAATATAAATATACCTAAAAGAATTCTTTAATTCGTATCAAAATAATTTACATGAATCAGAGAATTCAAGCAGATTTTAAATTTACATTTTACAGTGATACAAATGTTCAAATATTATGCACACTTAGATAATGCAAATATTACTTTTGTTGTTTTCCTTCAATTTTAACTTTTAATATTTAGATATTTTTTTATATTTCTTCTCTAATATTTTATCAAGTTCCTCTTGCTGATACAATATATATTTGAGAAAACTTTATGTAAACATGAATTTAGCCAACTATCATGTGTGAATGAATAACAAATGCCAAATGAGTGAAGATTGCTGAAAACATAACTCAAGTTCTTAACCTACATACCTTTCCAGTACTTTGGAGAATAGTAGTTCTTGTCCTCCATTGCCTTTCTCTACTAAGAATATCTTTTGTTACATCCACATCATATTCTAATATTCGTTGAAAATCAGTTATTCCAAGTCCAATATCATCATCTCCTTTAATAGTTAAACGTTTTTTTGCCAATCTTTTTGCTTTGATAGCTGCTATTTTTTCTACTGACATGGCTTCAGATAATGACCTGAATAAAATTACATCAATATCTAAAATTAACTATTTTTATAAATTTTATGAAATAAATTATAAATGAAAAAAATGGTATCAATAATTTATTGTGATTACTAAACTAACTGCAATCATTAACTATCATACAATAGATATTTGAATTTACTAAATTTAATATTTGATTACTACTATTAATTAATTAATAAGATTAAAAATAATTTTTACTGTTTTAAATCAAAAACTAAACTTTAACAGCAACTTAAGTGCTATCAGAATTATTCCATCATCAACAATTGCTAAGAAAACAGAACATAATACAAAAGATAACAAATATTTATGTAAAATAAATATATCATCATAAATAATATTGGTTGTTAATAACAATTCTATAATTTTTTGTAAAATTTATCTTTAAAAAGTTTCTATTTTATAAAAATTTATGTTAACAAAAAATCTACTTAAAAAAGGAAATAATTTGCCTAATACCTGTAAACTTTTATACAATTTATTTTACATGAATATTAATTTTTCTTTAAATTTGTAATCTATTTTATATGTTTGAATTCTATGTATCACATTCTGTTCTCTTTGTAAATTACTGAAATTGGAGTAATCCCAAAAACTACTTTAGCTGCTTTTGAAATTAAAATTTTGGTTCTAAAAGCAAATTTTTGAAAATCTTCAAATAAATTTATTTGAAGATTTTCAAAAACTTATTTTCTAATATCTATATATACAATATATAAATTTTGAAAGTAAACTTTCTGTAAAAAGAAGAAAGAATTATTTAGAAAAAAACTATACTTTTCAAAATCTCTATAAAATAGATATATTTAATGAATATCCTATTGCTTAAATGTTAAAAAAGGATTAAGTGTAGAAGTATTTCAGAGCTTTAATACTATTGACATCGACATCAATGTATATTATGTTTATAATACATATTAATTACTCCATAACTTTACAAATAAGAGAAATAATTTAAAATTTATAAAGAAAGTAATGCCTGTTATTTGAATATTTCTAGCATATAATTCCTTCTGTAGAGTCCAATGAAACTCAAAAAATTCTTTTATTTTAATTCATAGAAATTATATTATTGAAATTAAATTTTGAAAAAATTGGAGATGATTGGAAGAAATGAGGAAAGGGGAAGTTCAGAAATTAACTTTCATCAAACAATGATGAAACCAGATCATCTTCTGTCATATAATAAGATAACTGATGGTAATTGCCTCTCATTTAAAAATTGCCTCTTTTGGAAAAATAGAACAGACAAGACTCAATCAAGAGAGAGAGAGAGAGAAAGGAGATTCAAAGAAGTTTCAGAAATGTAGCCAGAGAATGATAAATCTGTTCTATCAGCAATTGCACAACATGAATTAGCAAGGAAGAAGTAAAAGATAATGGAAGAATGAAGCAGAAGATCTCTTTTTTATTCTCTCTCCGATATCAAATAATTATCTTTACTGTTCAGGAGAAATTTATAAATAATTGAATTTTTAGATCTCTACTAGCTGTATACTTCAATTTAATACTTATTTCAGTGAGAATATCTAGATATTTGGCTAAGATCAGTAAAAGCAGTGAGATAAGGATATAATCTCACACTTCTATTCTATAATATATATATATGGAATATGTTATCAAACAAACTATCACTATGTACTAGAGATTGAGAACAAACAGCTTAAGTGAGGTTTGAAGATCAGATGGAGTGAGATAAGGATATAATCTCACACTTCTATTCTCTAATATATATATATGGAATATGTTATCAAACAAACTCTATCACTATGTACTAGAGATTGAGAACAAACAGCTTAAGTGAGGTTTGAAGATCAGATTTTGGAAACAGACTTTCTTTAAAAAAAAAAAAAAAAAAAAAAAAGAGATATTAGTTCCAGAATCACACAGAAAAAGCCTTCATGAAAAAGGAATTTTGACTTCTATGGGAACTCATCTCATGACAAAGATTCATGCAATACTTTGTATGGTGAATTGCTCTCTGAGACTTGATACTTAAGAAAAGAGAGAGAGAAAATATAAGCATTCAAGATATGGTGTAGAAGGCAGATAAGAAGATTTCTCAGTAGAGAAAGTGAGTAATGAGGAAGTACTTCATAAGATGAAGAAAAAAAGACATAATGGAGTGATTGGAATCTGATTCATCACCCTGAATGATTTATAACTTTGCTGGAAGGAAAGATTGGAGAGAGTACCATAATAAGAAGATCAAGGACAGAGTACATTGATGCAGTGAAAGCCTTAAGTAACTATCCCTGAAGAGGAAAAATTTGATCCCATGCTGCCCATAACTGATCAAGGACAGAGTACATTGATGCAGTGAAGACCCTACCAAAGCCTTAAGTAACTATCCCTGAAGAGGAAAAATTTGATCCCATGCTGCCCATAACTGGAGAGTTGAGAAGTAAATAACAACAAAAAGTAATGGCTGAACTGATAAGCTGCTATGATAGCAATTTATTTTGTATTTCAATACAAATCCATTTATGAGAGCCAATATTTATTGATGAAATAATGTTTAGAGATCATTAAAGTATTAAATAAGAATTTTAAAGAGAAGAGAGGGGAAAAGAAAATCTTGTAATTTCTTACATGAAAATATGTAAGAATTGAGGCAAGTTTCCTAAGATAAAAAAATTTTTCAATTCTAAAATATTTTACAGCATTGTATAATTCATATACTAGGCTTATTTGTACAATATGGATGCATTACATTACAAAAAAATGAAAAATATAATAAATTTATCTTAATATTTATGGTTTCTTTTTAACATTAAAATCCTAAATGTTAACAATTAGAGATTTATAAAATATTTTATATTACCTAATTTTTAAATAGAGAAGGAAGGTAGAGAAATAAAGCCTTAAGTAATTTAAGAGGGTATCAATAAATTGTTTACATGGAAGAATTCTAAAATGATCAAAATTATGCTTACATAATACTTGATTACCCCTTTATAAAAATTTAATATATTTTAAAAATTTTGGATTATTTCTAATACATTGTGATTTTGCTATATTTACTTATAAGGTCATTTTAATAAATTATAAATTTGATATGAGTAATTTTTTTTCAATTATTATAATGAAAGATTTAATATATTTCACTTAATAATATACAGTAAATAATATATATGTAGTGTTTTATTCTCAATTTATTTATATTAAAAGATATATAATTCAAAAGAATACTTCGTAAGAATTTTTTTTTTTTATTTTACCTATTATTTTTGACAGGCATATTTATTAGTTTAACTATAAAAATATTATTATGTTAATAAATACACAATACACACCGTACATATATTTATATATATATAAAAGTATCTAGCAAATTTGCATGCATTTCTAATAACACTTAACAATGCATTTCTAGTGAACACTAGCTTCATTGCCCCTGAAGACCTCTATACTTTTAGTTCTACATAAATATTTTTCATTAATTTCTAATTATTTTTTAAGTGAAAAAAATTTTCTTTAGGAATAAGCTGTCATTTTTCCCCCACTGAATATATTCCCCAATCAATGTGTAATAATTGTTTGGAATGCATTAACCACATTGTGTGAGGCATTTCTGTATTAATATTTTCATTAAAATAATTTTTACATTAAAATAACTAAACATATTTATAATATTAACATCAATCAAAAATATATATAATTTATAAAAATGATTAAGTGCACTGTTTTCACAAATATTATAAATATGTTTAGTTAACATCAATCAAAAATATATATAATTTATAAAAATGATTAAGTGCACTGTTTTCACAAATTTTAATTACCTAATCTGTTCAGTTGTAACAGATGCTTCTTTTGGGGCATCCAAACGAGCAGCTAATTGTTGTTTAGCTCTCTGAACTTGCCCTTCCTATATTAACAATTTAATTACATATATTTAATTTTAATGTCATATCAAATTATGAAAATATTTTAAAAATTGAAATATATGAAAACTCAAATTAATCAGATATTTACTCAGATATCATGAATTAAATGTTTATATATACACATACTATACATGTATATCTAACAATTACTGTTACCAGTAAATCCCTTATTAAAATTTCTAAAATAACAAAAAATTATTATTAAAAAGTACTGGCATTATATATGCATATTTTGTGTGTGTAAATACAGTAGAAGTGGCTTACTGTAATCACAGATATTGTTATCAAGCGTTTAAAGTTATCAAAATTAAGTAATGTAGTTTTCATAATCCATATTAAAATGCATTATGAAAACTACACTTATAGTAATCAGAATTTTGGTTATTGTCATCAGAATTGATACATCGCTATATAATTCCGTATTTAAAACTAAAAAAATATTGCAGATAATACTAAAATATTGGTTAAAATCTATTAAAATAAACATTACTATTTGTTTATCATTCGTTTTTTGTTTTGTTTTCACAGAAATTTAGTCAAAAAACATGAAAATCTGAAGATAAACACTTGTCCTCCATTTAAAATAATGCAGATTCAACTTAAGTGGAAAAATGTAATTTGTGTACATTTTTAATTATTGGGTTGGCAAGAAAGTAATTTCGGTTTTTTAGTGTGAAATAAAACTCAATTTTTTCTATACAAAAAATGAACTTTAATCAGTCAAATATTTTCCATTCTGTTTGATGACCTTTTGCCATCTTTCTGGTAATTTCATGAACCCGCGATCATAGAACTTCTGGTCCTTATCAGCAAAAAACTCAACCAAGTGCGATCTGAGATCATTGTTATTACTGAAATATTTACCATTTAAGAAGTTTTGTAAACTTCGAAATAAATGATAATCCGATGGTGCAAGGTCGGGGCTGTATGGGGGATGCAACATCACTTGCCAACCAAGCTCCAATAGTTTCGTACGTGTTGCTAAAGATGCGTGAGGCCTTGTATTGTGGTGGTGGAACACGATTCCTTTGTGATTTGCCAATTCTGGCCTTTTCTCTTTGATTGCTTCCTCCAATTTCAT
>AYEL01039283.1:0-16453 GCA_000484575.1 Olivierus martensii
ATTTCCTTTTGACAGGATAAATAAATTATTAATAATAAAATAAACACGATGAATTACTTTTATATATTTTTAATTACGGATAAATAAAGATTTCACTATTCGTACGAATAACCATGAGAGTCACTGTATATATACAGGAATCCCTCGATTAGTGCGGGTTTGAATACTATAATGCGGTTTTGATTAGTGCGCAAAAAATTTGATATTATACCTGATATATACGGTGCTAAATTTGATTAGTGCGCATCAACCAGAACGATTTTTTTCATTTGCAAATCCTCTGAAGCGTTGGCAACTGAACTCGGAGATGGTAGTCTACACAATTAGAGTACTATAGTTAATGGGAAAATGCCCCTGAAGGGGCAGAAAAAAAAGTGAATATACTTGAGGTATCAAACCTCGAAAAGAAGTGAACAAGCTTCAGAACAGTGCGGTAGATTTTCTCAGTACAGATAGGCCTCGATTAGCGCGACTTAAAAAATTGATACCGTTCTTCGGTTAGCGCGAGAAAAGATTCGATTAGCGCGAGTTGTAAACACAGTCATGTCTTACTAACAAAGCTCCTTTTATGATGTCAATTAACAAATTATCGATTAGTGCGAGAAAATATTCGATTAGTGCGAGTTTTAAGCACAGACCAGCAAAGCTCCTTTTATGATGTCAATTAAAAATTACCGTTAATTTTCGGTTAGTAAAACCGGACGAGGAGCAGTCTAAAGATTCGATTAGTGCGAGTTGTAAACATAGATCAGTCTTACTAACAAAACAGACTTTTATGATGTCAATTAACAAATTACCGTTAATTTTCGGTTAGTAAAACCGGACGAGGAGCAGTCCAAGAACGGTCACACGATTTTGAAGGGGTGAAGCATCAGAAAGATGGGCTTTTTGCCGTTAACTGTTTAACATTACTGTACTATTATTTAGCTTTGCTATCGTATACATACAGTATAGTACAGAATTTTCTCTTTTAAAAAGTATCGAAATGGATAAAAGGAAGAACACTTTTGATGATAAAACAGGAAACGAAAAAAAGAGAAGTGATTACGCTACAGCAAAAAATGGATGTGATTGAGCGACATAAAAGCATTCTTTGTTAAATTTTTTTAAATAAGGATATCTTTACAAATTTATTTGCCTATTATATTGCTGTACTACCGATATTATTTATTTTCTTTTGTTTATTATCTGATTTCTTTATTTAAAATAAAACTTGTGAAAAAAATTTGTTTTTGTTATCTTTTGGTGTCGTATTCTGCTAATAAACAAATAGAAAACTTGTTAAAAATTTCTCATTGGTTCATTAACTTCGCTTATTAATGCTATCTGGAACTAATTTACTGATTCAATAAAGTTGCAATGCTTAATTGCAAATCGGCCTATTCACTCAATTCTCGACCCAGAATTGGCGGCCAGGCGGCGCTCAACTTCCGCTTTCGATTTGCTATTTTAGTTTTGATTTGGTGGTTGGTTTGATGATGATATGAGACGCAATTCCTGGTAAGTTATTAATTTAGATGATGAACAATGATGTAAAATATGAAAATAAATATTTACAATAAACTTAACACTAACTGTTTAAGAGTTATTCATTGTGAAGTTAGTTAATGGCCGGAATCTCACAAAGCAAGAACCAATTACCATATTTTCCATAGAGTTAATACTTCGATTAGTGCGAATTCGATTAGCGCGAGAAATTCGTGGAACCAATTATTCGCACTAATCGAGGCCTACCTGTATAATTCAAGTCTTCGAAATGCTGCCCCTTAAATATCAAATTGTATTTTGATTTCGCTGCGCTTTTGAAATCTCTTCACCAAGAAAAGTATATTCCGCAGCATCGGTTACAAAGCTAATCCCCTTGCTGTTTACTAACTCTATAACGTTTTACTTGCTCAGCTGCGGAATATACTTTTTTGGTAAAGAGATTTTTTCCAAGTTCAGAGGTTAAAGTATACTTCAGCTTTAAAAATTGATTTTAGATCTTGTACGTTTCGTCAAGATCTAAAATCACAGCCCGGCTCGTTGAACCCCATCAAGGATTGGGTTCAACGAGCCGGGTCCGGACCCCTCTTGAAAAACTGGAGGTGTGGGACCCGGTTCTCCAGGATCATAAAGATTTCGAAGAAATTAACATAAAAGTTAAAATCAAACATGGATAACGGATTTTATTGAGCCGATTCCGAAAATTTCTTTAGAAAACGAATTTAAAAAAATCTAAAAAGAAAATTTAGCGACAGTAATGGTAACTTTGAACTGAGAGAAAAGAGAATTTCGAAATTAATAAAAAAAGAAAGTATTGAATAAACTTGTTTTAATACATTTTGAACGGTTTGCATCTTTTTATCTTAAATTTTTGTTTATATCTGAATAAAACTAAATTACAAATAAATTATTTTAAATAAAACGCAAACTATTGAGTGTTACGAAATCTATCCCTTGATTTTCTAAATAAATGTTAATCTTGATTTTTACGATACTTTTACAAAATCAATCTACCATGAAAATCAAAGATTAACTGTATTTATTTTGTTTGTTAGAACTTGCATACATAGCTATGTAGATTCAACCACTCTGAGAATAATTATACCGTTTTCTATTCCACAAAAGGTTACGTTATTTTATTATAGTTAAGCTGCCATATTGTATAAGTGATATACATTTTCTGGCAGCGGCCACTTGTAAATCCCATCGCAGACTGGCCAACAGTCAAGATGAGCTCGATCGAAAGATTGAAGGATAGATTTCATCGATAAAGTGGGTGTAGGTCTCGGATCCTCCAAGATGGTAAGCGATAGTTTTATCACGCGGCCATTAGGCTGACTTCTACAAAAGACAATACGAAAATAAACAACAGAAACGTGTCCTTCTATCACTGTAATGATAGTATTCCTTTACTATCTACAAATAGTAAACTTCTGTGTTCCATATATTCATTTGCATATCCGCTATAAACTGTTTAGCTAAAAGGATATTTTTTGCATAATGGCTGAATTAGCAGCACGGAAACGCTTCAACTTTCCACTCTGGAGGACTCAGATTCGATTCTCGAGGTCACCTCTTGAAAAAATTTATCGTAGAATCTGGGCCCGGCCCATCGATCCCCGCTTCCACAATCCTGCTGAACTCTGCAAGGATGGCTGTTGATGTAGGCGGCTTGTTTCGCCCCGCCACTTAGTGCACTGTCTGAGTGGAGAAAGTGCCGACATGTTATCAAAAAATACACGTAAAAATTATTTAAGGCCAAATCTTATTGTTAAAATTTAAATTTCTTTCCTCTTTTGACTTTGAAAAGGATATAACTTCACCAGATTAAATAGACATAATTAATGAATTTGCCGAATAAAAAGGTTAGACGTATATATATATATATACTAAAATTTTTGGAATAAAATTTTTAAAAATTTTTGGATAAAATTTTTGTTAATTTTGTTATAGGCCTATTTTGCATAAAAGAACGTAATTTAGTGTATTACTGTACAAACCGAAATATGATTCTTTGCAAAATAAAATTTGAAGAATTTTGTTCTAATCATTCTCTGATCATTTTTAGAAATCATGATTACTGTATTGGTTAGCCATCTGTCAAAGTATTTTCGAAAGCAGATTAGAAAATATCGGATAACACTAAGGCCCCGCGGCCACGTGCTATTATTAGTCAGTCAACTATTTAATTGCAGGAGTGAGAACAAATGACTCCTATGAGACTGTGCCAAGTAGCAACTCTTTTGTTGGCAGATTAAACAATAAGAGTCCTTTGTTCTCACTTCTGCAATTAAATAGTTGACTGACTGATAATTGCATATGGGCGGGAGCCTAAAAACGAACAAGCAAAAATATACGAGAGAATTGGCTATATAACTGTCAATCATACTTTACGAAAATGGCAGTGATTGACATTTTAAATGCGTTTTATTGAAATCAAGCAATTAAATAGAGCATTCTACATTTGTTTTACTATTACTACTGCTACTACTTACTACTATTCTTGTAGAAATTCTTTTTTCCTCTTGTATAGTACATTATTGTCATTAAAGTGCACTAGGGATAACTTGTAAAAACGACAATGATACAAAGATGATGATGATTGTATTACAGCAATAAATTTGTAAGGAAGTATGAAATAAACAATTAAAATTAATTTAAAGTGTATAATTTTTATTCGTGATATTTTCATGATACATATATATTTTGTAAAAAAATAACAGTTAATTGTATGCAAATTTTTATTCAAAATACAGTAATATCCAGAGTTACGTAATAGGTGGGACTGGGAAGCAAAATGTAAGTCAGGGCACCTACAGATTCCCAAATCTAATTTCAGGTATACATGTATTAGGTTCTTAATTGGCTCTTTATTTCCAAGAAAACAACAGATTATAAAAGTTTATAATATGTAGCTGTAATTAAAGACTCTTAATCAATAAATCAGCAAATGAAATAGGTACATACATATATATGCCCTATGTAATTGTGAAACAAACAAGTGGCTAGGGAGTAGGATGAGAAGTTACATATTTCTGAATTTACGTAAGTCAGGGTATTACTGTACTATATATGTAAATATCTAAAAACAAGGCACATTGGCTTCAAATTGAAACACAATATATATTAAGATATTTATAATTTATTTTATTGTAAAAGAAATGTAATAAAGTGGTCCTCTAATAATGAACTTTCATACACATGAATCTATTAATTTTCAAATTTTTTTATAAAAATGAAAAACTGTATAAAATTTTTTAGAAGTATGATGAAAAATGATCTAACAAAAACAAACATTCCATAAACATACCAGAATATAACATTTTAAAAACTAACATAATATTATAAGATGGCAACATATTGGCTAAAAACCTTGCCTTACATTGGGAATATTGAAAAGAGGACATTAACTTAGAAGGCATTAATTTAGAATTTACAAAAACTGAAACAATTAGTACATATTCACAATATTTAAAAAATTCTAATTGAACAATTAAAAAAATTCAAAGTATAAACAAGGTGTGTAGTGTTGCTATGGTTATGAAGCAAAATTTAAAATACATAAAGAAATATGTGCTAAAGTTATATTAAACCTACATAAAATTGTTCATAATTTAACATTAAAAGTATACACAGAATTTTTATTATAATAGAATAGTAAAATGATTATAAGTTCCTGTTTTCCATGAACCTCCAGGTGCTAGGGATGCTAACTTCTGATAGTTGACTAATCACATTATACAGTACTTCTCTTCAAAAATCAAGGCAATCCCAACCATATAAGCTGCATAGGAAAAGTTTACTCGAGTTCTGCACATGAATTACATGACCCTGGGAGCAAAAGCTTGGCCATGTGATAAGCTTTCATAGTAGCCCTTGATCAATTTGTTGCCAAACTTCTACTTTTTCACACACTCCATTGTCCATTGTCTTAAAGAACAAAGTAAAATCATATAATAAAAAATATAGTAGTTGTGCTGTGGTCATGTGTAAAACTTATAGTAGGAGAAGAAATGGATTGATGCAAAGCCATATTATCACCTAGGCTAACAAGAAGTTAGAAGGCAAATTGACAAGAGTATTACTTATATGATGGCAAGTGGGCCTTGTGAGCACCCTTAAAAATTTTATAAAAATTAAATGATAGCCTTATAGTTGTGGGTGGGCCCCTTCCTCTCCTGGCAATCAATATTTTTAGACCCAATCCACCACTGCCAACAAGGACAGAGTCTAAGATGGAAAATTTTTAATCACTGGCAGTTTTAATTATCTATGTAGTTAAAATATTTCTTTTATTTATTCAAACTTGCATACACAATGTGGAAAGCATATATGTTGTATGTAGATCCCAGACAGTATGAGAAAGACTATATTATACTGTTCTCTGTTTCATGAAAGATGACATTGAAAATAAAAATCAGAAACATCTCTTCAATCACTGTTTCCACAGACATTATGTTTCAATGTTTCATTTATCTTATGTTCAAATTTCCATTGGGGCAACTGGACAGTTGCCCCAATGGAAATTTGAACACAAGATAAATGTGCCATTCACCTCCACGTATATTTAAGAATGCAAACATTATCTATAAATGCAAATAATCATTATTAATGATTATTTGCATTTATTATTATATTTTTTTTATTAAAAAAATTTAATAATTCTTTTTATTTATTAATGGTTATTTACATTTGGATATTGATAATTCTTGCTCCCTGGAAAAAATAAAAATTCAACACCATCATATGTTTGCATACCCGTTTGCATATCCATTATAAATTGATCAATTCATACAAAATTCATCTACAGCAGGGCTGTCCAACCCGTGGCCCAGCACAGTAATGAATGTGGCCCACCATAAAATTATGAACTTCCTCCTTTCTGTTATTTGTTTTGAGATTTTTATGTATTTAATGAAATTAATGAAGTTTTTATTATTTAAATACCTATCTACATTTCCTATTTCCATTTTCTAAAATATTTCTTATGTCAGTGATTAAAACTTTTTGATCCGCTTAATGATTTGAAAAAATTTCTGAACGAAAAGAAGTTGATGATTATTATGTTACGACATTTTTGATTATTTGTCATGGTGAATATCATATATTATACATTATTTATTAACTTTTTTGTTTAACAACTATTGTTAGAATTAGTATTTTTTATGTGTGGCCTGAGCAAGACAACTTTTTTCCTTCAAATGCGGCCCAAGAAAGCCGAAAGGTTGGACACCCCTGATCTACAGCATTTGCTGATATACCAATTTATAATTTATTTTTCAATCCAATTTTCTTTATAAATTATAAAATTTTTTCCTTAGTTAAGAGCATTAACACATTCATTTTGTGCTTAGAAGCTATTATGATTAATCATAATTATACTATAACCACGTAAAGTCAAATGCTAAAGATTAACAATTAGTTTCTCAAAGACAAAAGAAGAGAATGAATGAAACCAAAAGCATCAGAATGTTCATATGTGAGCAGGGAGTGAGAGAAAAAACTTACATTTAATTCAATTTTGCACATCTCCCATAACAAACATGACTAGTAAGATAAAACTGATCTAGAGTAGCTATCAACTGCAAAGAAGTGAATTTTAACACAAATTCTGAAAAATAGTCACAAATGTTTAATTGTGAATAAACAAATTGCACATACTGAGTAGATGAATATGGAGGATTTATAATAAATTACACTATACATTTTTTATGATATCTATATGTTTAAATTTTAACTTGAAATCTCAGGAATATGTTAAGGTAATAACTAGAAGACCACTTATACAATATTTAAAAAAAAATAGAAAAGTTAATGTAACCTCTTTATTACTCTGCTCCATAAGTTCCACACACTACTAAAATAATAATATAATTTCAGCTCACTTGGGCAGAGAAAGAACAATCCATAATCGTACAAAAAACGAACAGATTTACTATTTAGGAAATCCGTTCATTTTTTGTCGATTACGAATTGTTCTTACCCTGCCCAAGTGAACTGAAATTATATTATTATTTTAGTAGTGTGTAAAACAGAAAAGAATTATTAAAAGCAAGATATTAGTTAAGTCTATTATTATTTAAATGAGAAACAATTTTTGAAAGTTTTTCTTTGTGATAATTTGCTATATTATCAGTGCTTATAAACCAGCTGAAAATATAAGATAAAACAATATCTAAATCTTCTATTATTCTTGTTTTATAATTTTTTTCATTGTTATCTTTAAAAGTCATTGTGCTGTTAACATAAGCTGGAAAAAAAAAATATATATATATAAATTACAAATATATTAAATTATGAATTTGATACTGTATATAGAAAATTTTTCAATTATTTAGTTAAATTATAATAATGTAGAATGTCTAACTTATGATGGAGCTCAGTTAAAACTACTTTAATCTAAAAATATCTTATTTTTATTATTAATTCCCAATATGATTTTTCATTATAACATAATAAATAATGATAGAGAAGAGTTAATAATAAAAATAAGGTAATGATAATTATCATTGTATTAAACTTAAAAAACATAAAGTTAAAAGAAAATTACTATTAGATATTATATATTATTATTTAATTTATATATTTATGAATAGTTTGTATAGAAATGCAAAAATAATAGGTAAATATAACTCTAGATTCCTATTACCAATAATCAAAGAAAGAACTTAAGCAAATTATAAAAAAATCATTTATAATAAAATAAATTTAAATAATAATTAAATCAATATACATATTTAATTATTTTAATCAAGATAATGCAATATGAATGTAGATCATAATTACAGGCATTCCCCAACTTATGTAAGTGAATCATTGAGAAACCTTATGTAAATTGAATCATACACATATTGGAGTTTACACCTTATACAGTATTAATACATCACAAAGATGTAACGATAAAAAATAACTTATATGCTTATTCTTTAATATAACTGTGTAGTAATGTAGCTGCTTATCTTCTTGGAAGATCTGGATTCAATTCAGATTTCCACACCTCCAGTTTTTGTGCTTGGGATGAGTGCCCAATCACCTATTCTTGTTACAATGCAGTATATATAGCCAGAAGTTTTTATGGATTATTAAAACTCAATTAGTTCTTTATGCATGATTTTATCAATTTTCTAATTAAGAATTAGTATTGAGTAATATAACAAAATTGTGTATTTGCCATCATCAAAGAGGGAGGTGTGGGAGAATAAACTGGAGTTGAATAGAAGAAGAGGAGTTAGATAGTTGGTGTCAGCAGCGTTGGAGTCGGAGTCGGATTTTAAAACTGCCCAGAGTCGGAGTCGGAAAAAAACAAACGATTCCCGACTCCTTAAGTCCCTATTTACCTAGAGTTAGTGATATATATATATATATATCATTTTTAACTATTTAAGGCTAATGATAGTAAATTATGAATAATATCAATTATCTAAATTTATGAAAAGGCCTCTATAGTGTTTTTAGTTAATTTATGAGTCTCAACTCTAAGTGATAAATTTTTGCCTTTTGGAGCCATATTTAGTCTATTTTATGGAAAGTGTTGTGGTCTAAGCCAAACTGAAACTTAGGCATAGGATTCTGATTAATGATTAAAATATAGTCCTATAGCCTAACTCATAGGCCTAGTGGCTAGCACTCTTACACATCAAGATAAGAAATAAAAAACAGAAATGCAAGAGGGTTATTGAAGGTAGTCTAAGGTATCTGCTCTAATGCCAATGTAACATATTAATTTAGTTTGATAAGAGTTCATTTTAATTTTTTAAGTGCAGTGTGTCGGCTCATTTCAGCCGATGATGTGGTTTTCTGTTTGATACTCAACTCCAGTGGACCAAACGAGTGCTCCGCTCACTCTGCTGGAGGGTAAATATATACATATATGAAAGAAAAATTAGAATTAAATTTAAATTTATTAAATTACCGTATATACTTAAATATAAGCTGACTCCCCGACTTCAGAGTTTGAAAATTGGTAAAAATGCGAAACCCGTGTATAAGCCTACCCAGACTTTAGGACTTAAAATTTGATAAAAATCCAAAGTCCAATTCAAATACTGATGATGAAACTGATTTTGAAAAATTATTGGATCAAGCAGACCATCTCCAGTGCCAAAAAAGAAGAAAACTCGAATCTGATACTGAAAAAAGTAAACCCTACAAATATATCGCAAATAGCAAATTTCAAGGTGGAATTTAACAAAACTTTAATAGAAGTTGAACGTTTTGAAAGAAAATCTAAATTAAATGTTAGAGAGGCCAACTCTAAATATCCTGAAATTGTAAAAGATGCTACGCTTCTTGTTACAGCTCTGCCTCCAACACAGGTCAGCGTAGAGAGACTATTTTCTTCACTCCGTTTGATCAGAGCTGATCAGAGAACAGACAGCTGAACTTGCTGAGGCTGTTTTGTTTATTAGAAATAATGCTTAAATTTAATTTTGGTATTTGCCTATTTGGTATGTAATTAAAATTTAAAACTCTAAAAAGAAGCTTTTACTTTTTAATCCAGTGTTAATTTTATTTTAACAGGCATTTATACTAGTTAGAACTTGGAATAGTTATTTAGAAATTATATTTAAAGTAATTTTGGCATAACTAAATGCTTCCAAGGAGAAAAATTTTATTATTATTCAAATTTCAATAGCAATAAAATAAATCATGTAAAATTTTAAAGGACATGCATTTCTCTTTTCAGTGTATTAAAGTTGCTAATTGTTATCTCAGTTGTTGATATTGTAAATTGTAACAACCTATATACAGCCCAAATTTTGGATAATATCTCTTAAAAATTGTAAGAAAGTATGGGACAAAGTGCTATAAAATTAATATAAAGTAGCCAGAAGACTCACTTGCAATAATAAAATATTAAAGTTAACTATGCAGGAGTTGGAGTCAGATCTTACAAGTTTTAGGGAGTCGGAGTCGGATTTTTTTAAAAAGTGGAGTCTGGAGTCGGAGTTGGATTTTATTTGACAGGTGGAGTCGGAGTCGGATCATTTACTATCCGACTCTTGCAACCCTGGGTGTCAGCCAGTATAGTTGTGTGGTTCCTAGCTATACAATAAACTATAACTTACTATAATTCTAATAAAATAAAATATAAATGTAAAAATTTTTTATTTCTAATTTAACATATTTGATAATTTGATTTCACATTTCATAAATAAATTCAAATATTTTAATTATGATATTTTGTAAGAGTGTAAAAGAAAATTAAAACACAAACATTATACAATCCAAATCTCAAGGGAATTTAATCCAAATAAACCTAATTAACTTGCCAAATTTAACCCTTGAAACACAATGGAATTTTAATGATTCTAAGTTAATTAGGTTTATTTAAAAAATAAAAAATTAAAAGAAAATTATAAATTCAAATATTTTAATTATGATATTTTTAAGTGTGTAAAAGAAAATTAAATTAAGAATATTAATAGTTGAATGAAAAAATTTTATTTTATTTAGAAATTTTCTAAGAACCAAGATAAATTAAATGAAGATTAATTCCAAGAATTAACTACTTTTATATATTTAAAAATGCACATTTATTTTTTACTAATCCTTTTATCATATGCAAGATAAGCCCTTTTTTGATTTCTTTTAAATCCCATTAGCATATTCCGAATACTAAATAGTAAATCTAATTAAGATACTTAATTGAATTATCTGATTTCAGTATAATATCTGAAAATACTTGATTCAATATGTTTATGAATTTCATTCTGCAACTAAATTCAATCCTTTTAAAATTTTATGTAAATAGTAATTGATTTTTATGGAAAATTTACATCTTTCATTCAATTTAAAAGTAATGTATACTTCAAAGAATAAAAATTAATATTAATTTATACATTATAATACAGCAATTACTTTATCAAAATGATTTTTAGTTAACAGTTTATATTTACTGATAATTTTTTTCTCCATGTAATGAATACAAACAGAGTATATACTGGTAAATTATAATTTACTGTAATATCTTTGACAAATGTAAAAATAATTTTATAAATAGATAAGATCAAGTTTAGGCAGGAATAAAAAAAGTGAATGAATTGCATACAATAAATATAGCCTTACATTTCATTTTTATTATAAATTTTAATAAATATCCTGATTATGATAATACTGGAATTATGGCTCAGTTTAATAGGTAAGTGTCATAAAACTCTGAATAGACAAGACTGTTGGACTTTGTAAACTGGTTTTGTTTAGTGAGAAAAGAAGAGTTACTCAAAGAAGTTATTGAGAAAAATTATATTTATTTCTCAAAATGGTATATTTTCTCCAAGTCATCTTGGAAAAATACACATTTCAGATTTTTCTTTAATAATTAAAACCCAAATCATTTTCTGCAAATATGGTGGATTGGAATTCTACATAAAATAATAAAGTCAATATCTTATTGATTTTTATAAATAATTATGTTAGAAAAATGAAATGCTGTGTTAAAATTATTTTCTTAAACTTTCTTTTTCCCCAATAGATAGAAATTTCTTAATACACATATTATATAAAAGTATATTTATAACTAACAAAAATATAATAAAACGATATCTCTTGCATCAGTTTTGTGTCAGTGGTGTGATGATTCTGTATATTAGAACAAATGCAAATAATTAGATTTTATTTGTTGTAATATAAACTCTTCACAATATTTTCACACAAAACTAATACAAGTGATTTTGTACTTTTGTTAAGTATGAATACAGTAATTCCCTAATAATTAGGATTAAAGTTTTTTTTACATAATTCACATTGCCCAACACATATAAAGAAATATAAGATGGCATACAAAATGATCCAGTATTTGATTTCTTAATAAATTCTTTATTTCAATCAGAATATCAGAAAAAAAAATGAATGGAAATTTATTCTGTGTAAATAATGTGCTCAATATGACCATCATTATATATGGAAACTTCTTTGATATGAATTGCAATGTTTATGATAACTCAGTGGTACATATCCTCATTGATCTTGTTCAAGCATGGATGATCAATATTCACAATTCCATTATTTGCAATTTTTTGGAAAAAATTTTTCTTTAAAGAGTCCCCAAAGAAAGTAATCACATGAATTTAAATCAGGACTATTTAGGGATTAATTCTGTTCATATGAGAATTGATCCAATGAGATCACACTAATTGAAAATAAGTCCAAAACAACATTCGCTGCATGTGGCCTGACTATCCTGCATGAATCATTGGGATTGTAAAGGCAAGCTTGTATATTCTGTGGAATACACACAATTGCTTGCTGGCCACATTTCTTCTCTAATAGTGAACCATTATTATTTAATTGCTCATAAAGTTTATTTATTGTTTTGAATGAAAATGCCTATTGCATTTGAAAATGAGTACAAAACTTCTTCTGTGTGGCTATAACACTTCTTGTTTCCACAAAGAAGAAAATTGCTTTTATACATTGTTCTACAGTCAGTCTTTTATCAGCCATTTTGCAAACTGGTGCATGTACAGGAACAGCACAACACTAGCATGCTCTTGAAGAGTAAATTTAATTTCCACAATAAGCAATACTTATTGCCATCAAAATATGCCATGTAATACATTTTTTGCATGGTTGGAAATTTATTACTAAAACAAATACTGGATCATTTCATGTGCCAACCTGTATGTTTATCATATAATACAAAAAAATTTTAATTCAAACAACAGACCAAACCCAACAAAATATAGAAATCTATGCCCTCAAAAAAAAAAAATCTTTTTGAAAAATTATTTGTTAAAAGCAATTAGTAATTGGAAACAAAAATTTTTTAAAAACAAATTAAATGCCCCTTTTAAAAAAGAACAAATTTTCTATAATTTCTTATACATTCAAAGGATTTTTGAACAACTACACCATAAGTTAAGCAATATCAATATTAATGTTGCTCCAAATTTAAACAACAAAATCAGAAAATTTACATATATGCCAGATAAAAATATCATAAATTTTGGTTATAACAAAAAAATATTGTTTATAATTAGCACATAATTATCCAAATCCATATTATTATATAGATGAAAAACAAGATATCTTAACAACAGATATAAAGAGTATGAGCAAGCAATAACCAAACAATATGAAAATTTTCCAACCCACTTGCACTGTTCAAATTTCAACTGAAGACTAAAGAAAGATAAAACATCAATTTTATTTAAGACAAAAATATTATATATAAAAAATAAAAGAACATTTAGTTATAATCATCAACACCCAAGACTTAATTAAACACTGGCATTAAAAGTAATTTAAGGCCAGTGTTTAGATTCATTTCTGTTGATTACAAATAATTCTTACCATCAAACAATCAATCATCAAAGATAGAACTTTCAGCTCAGTAAAACTGCAAACTTCAGTAACAGTGAATTCTCTCTCCCTTTCACATGTTACATACCAATCCAATCTAAAATTCAAAACAGGTTATCCAGAATTTTTTTATCTCTAATTTAACAACAACAACAACAATTACTCCAAATTAGGAAATCCTTCCTACATGATCAGCATAACCATCTAATATTTCAAATGTAATTTACATTATCACTATATCATATATATATTTTTTGTCAATTTTACTAAGAAAATCCACCATTATAATTATTTGTGTTTTTATTTTAAAATATTTTTAATTATTATAGCAATCCATTTTTGATAAACTGATGAGAGGGAAATTAAGCCTGAAATGCATTTTTATTTGTATGGAAAAGGCAATAAAAGATAGCTTTTTAGCACTTTCTGTTTTTATCAATAGTCTTTAATAATAAAGAATTTTCTATCTTGTTTATCAATAAATAACTAAATAAATACACAAGTACTAAGACAGGAGAAGATTAAAATTTACTATATAACGTTTTCGACCTCTTTTTAGGTCCTCTTCAGTAAAAAATATTTACTAATATAACATTTTCGACCTCTTTTTAGGTCCTCTTCAGTACAAAAATATTTTTGTACTGAAGAGGACCTAAAAAGAGGTGGAAAACGTTATATAGTAAATTTTAATCTTCTCCTGTCTTAGTACTTGTGTATTTATTTAGTCTTTAATACTTACTTAGCTCATGTAACAGGAAAAGTTTTTTTAATCAATTAAAACGTTTTCACCTATCTTAGAGGCCTTCATTAGTATTCTCTTACTCAATGTATATTTTAGAGTAAAATAATAAAGAACGCAATTAGTTCTAAATTCTTTAGAATAGGTTTCCGTTATTTTAAAATCTGAAACACCACTAAAATAAATAAAAAAAATTCTTAAAAGTCGTTATTATATACGTTTCAAAATTAAATAAAATTTTTCATATATTATTTTTTGTGCACCAGTGCCATGATAAGGGAAGGTTTTCTGGGTCATTATCGTTGATTATATCCATTTTGCCTCTTCTTTTTTCAATTTCAATAGCTTCTGCAGTCTATCAAAATTGAAAAAAGAAGAGGCAAAATGGATATAATCAACAATAACGACTAGGAAAACCTTCCCTTATCATGACGCTGGTGCACAAAAAATATGTGAAAAATTTTATTAATTTTGAAAGATATATAATAAATTTTAAGAATTTTTTAATTATTTTAGCAGTGTTGCAGATTTCAAAATAACAGAAATCTATTCTAAAGAATTTAGAACTAATTGTGTTCTTTATTATTTTACTCTAAAATATACATTGAGTAAGAGAATACAGGTAGGCCTCGATTAGTGCGAGTTCGAATAATGCAATTTCGATTAGTGCGACTTATAAAATTGATACCATTCGAATAATGCGATATTCGATTAGTGCGACTTATAAAAATGATACCGTTTTAGTTAGTGTGAACAAATATTCGATTAGTGCAAGTTGTAAGCATAGACCAGTCTTACTAACTAAAGATTCGATTAGTGCGAGTTGTAAACATAGATCAGTCTTACTAACAAAGTGCGAGTTGTAAACACAGATCAGTCTTACTAACAAAGCTCCTTTTAAGAGTTGTAAACACAGATCAGTCTTACTAACAAAGCTCCTTTTATGATCGAGTTGTAAACACAGATCAGTCTTACTAACAAAGCTCCTTTTATGAATGCAAACAGACCAGTCTTACTAACAAAGCTCCTTTTATGATGTCAATTAACAACCTTGCTTGGCTTTGAAGGGGTGAAACATCAGAAAGATGGGCTTTTTGCCGTTCAAATTTTCGGTTAGTAAAACCGAACGAGGAGCAGTCCAAGAACGGTCACGGCTTTGAAGGGATGAAACATCAGAAAGATGGGCTTTTTGCTGTTAAAGATTTTGAAGGGGTGAAACATCAGAAAGATGGGCTTTTTCTGTTAACTGTGCTTTGAAGGGGTGAAACATCAGAAAGATGGGCTTTTTGCCATTAAATGTTTAACATTACTGTACTTTTGAAGGGGTGAAACATCAGAAAGATGGGCTTTTTGCCATTAACTGTTTTGAAGGGGTGAAACATCAGAAAGATGGACTTTTTCCGTTAACTGTTTGATTAGTAAAACCGGATGAGGAGCAGTCCAAGAACAGTCACTTGGCTTTGATGAAACCTCAGAAAGATGGGCTTTTTGCTGTTAACTGTACTATTATTTAGCTTTGCTATCGACTACAGTATAGTATTACTTAGCTTTGCTACAGTATAGTACAGAATTTTCTTTTTTAAAAAGTACTGTATCGAAATGAATAAAAGGAAGAACACTTCTGACGATAAAATAAGAAACGAAAAAAAGAAGAGGTTAATGATCACGCTAGAGCAAAAAATGGATGTGATTTGAGTGACAGAAAAGCAGAGCTCAACTTCCGCTTTCGATTCACTATTTTGGTTTTGATTTGGTGGTTGGTTTGATGATGCTCAACTTCCGCTTTCGATTCACTATTTTGGTTTTGATTTGATGATGGTATGAGACTAGTGTTTATGATTTCCCGGCTTTTTATCATTCCTGGGAACATAAAAGCCGTTCCTGGGAATGCATTAAAATTTAACAAAATCTAAAAAAGTAGTTATT
>AYEL01039328.1:0-17657 GCA_000484575.1 Olivierus martensii
CTACAGAACAGCCAGAAATTATTTTACTGTCAACATATTTGAGCACGTGACGTAAAACTTATCTACCTCCAACGATAAGGTAAAACCTTAATGGAATCGTCCCACACTAAGCGTGTTCGAATAGACGCCTGGAAAAAGCAATCGCATTGGATTGAAGTAGTGTAAGGAAGCCGAACAACTTTGACCTATAGGAAAAACTTTTTGCACTGAACTGTACATCCAACGCTATAGTAAATTGACTTTATTTTGGTGGTCAGACGTAACTCATTTATTTAAAAAAATGTGATGAACAGATCCTAATAGTTAATAAAAAGGGTGTAATACCCAAAAATGGGGTATTGAACGATTTTTTTATTATAATTTTTTATAAATATACGTTTTCAATAATTCGAATGAAGTGCTCAAAATACTCCAATTTTCGCATTTTTCTAATCATTTAATGTTTCGAGGAAGGAAAAAATAGATTTAAAGGTCATCGAGGGTTAATTATAAAAAAACCATTATTACATGTAATTATGCTAAAAAAAATGTAAACTTATGAAAAAATAACAAATACAAACAGAATGAATAAAATTTTATTTTATTGACAAAGATTATAATTAAACAATAAACAAAAACATAATTACACTATTAATAGCAAAAAATAGCACTATTAATATCAAACAATAACACTATTAATACAAAATAATATAAGGCAACATTTTAGTTTACCTGCAACCATGCGATAAAATAGATGGATACTGTATATGAATGCTTATTGAATATTTCTAATGTTTAAGCTTAGAATTTGTTTCAATCCAAACTATTACATATCTTTAATTATCTATTAAATCGAATACAGTTGTTGTAAATACAACAACATCAATTTCTTATTTTAAGCAGTGAAAGTAGAATCTTCTCAAATGAAAAGCATTTCCTACCTTTTATCACCTCGTATTTGCTCATTCTTATATCCATATGCTAAACAATATGTATCAATAATGCAAAAAAACAAAAAAAAAGCAATCACAAATAGCAAGAAATGTATTCAGCGAACGTAGACTCCGACTTTGTTCCTAGCGGTTTCCGATCAGCTCAAGGTCAGCCTCACAAAGGTCAGGGGAGAACAAAAGAAAGCAGGCTATCTATGGTATAGAATTCTATGAATCATAAGTTTCGCTTAAACTACTCTTAAAATTAAATTTGTTAGATTACAGAGAATAATAAAATTATAAAAGATTTCTTTTTCGTGATATTTTAGTTTAATTTTATTATAAAAATTAATTACAGTATTAGGGTATTGCTCATAATTTGGAAAGAAATGGCATCACTTATTCATATTGTCACTTCTCTTTATTGTCTGCTATTATTACACATGCGCTGATTAACGAGTAATTTGCAAGGTAATTTGACAGTCTGATAGCCGTGAAACAGCAGGTTTTAGTTATTTGAACTTGGTCGTGTTAATTTTAGCATTTATATGTTACAGAAAGTAATTTATTGAAATTAATTAAATACCGTATAATGGCTCAGAAAAGGAAACGATTTTCTCAAATATTTTGTAAGTATTAAAAGAATTTAAAATATGAATAACTTTTTGAGTTGTTTGAATTTAAACCACATTAGCGCTTTACTATTATCAGATTTAACTAAAATTACTCAAATTACATAATTACCAAGCCATTTCTTCTCAATTATAAAATATAAGAGTTAAATAGTAAGATACGAACCTCATGCCTCTAAATTGAATGAATGATTGGTACAGATAAAGTATCACCATTCCGAAATGCTTGAGATAGAATTTGTTCGGATTTTGGATTTCGATATGGTAGAGTTGAGAAGTGAGAAAAAAAATTCTGACTTTCATAAAATTTGTTTATTTGCATAAAAACAATATATATATATATATAAAATACAACAAACAATATAAATGTATTTATTAACTATCTTGGAAAGAATTCTATTCACTGTTACTTATAGGATTACCAATATTGATAAAAATTTACCTTACCAATATCACACTGTTTGCTTTGGCACAGCACATTCATAATTAATTTTGTTTTAACTGAAAGCCTAAAGCTTCTCTTGCAGTTAGCTTGCTATTGCTCACTAATTTTAGACTCTTATATATACCTTTACTTATATAACTCATAATACCTTTACTTTAAGAAAAGATGTATATATAATATCCATCAAGGCTGATACATGAAAGTAGGATATATGGAAGTCTTAAAATTAAAATTGACACAATAGCAATATGCCTGAAGTGCTATAGCAACTCTCAATGAACAGAAAGGTAGTGTACCGAAGCAGATGTATAGCAATCAGGCTGGTAAGATAAATTTTGTCCATAAAAAGTTCTGAGCAAAATGTTAGACTACCTACTGGGGAAACGTGTTGCATTGCATGCAATAGTGCAGTGTCGCCTATATAGCAGATTTTTTTCATGGATATACATTGACTGACATTAACCTTTATACCAGAGATTTGTTTTAGTCAATCTCAGCATTGTGTTCCAGGAGATGCATGTATATATTCATTAAAAAACTATATATAGGCAATGTCACTAACGAAAGCAATTCAAAACATCTGCCACCAGCAGGTAATCTATCATTTAGCCACTGAATTGAAAAAACTGCCATGGCTGCCTGCACTAGTGTGATCTATCATGGAACAGTAATCATAATCCCATTCAAAAAGTTTATTGTGAAAGTGAAGTTAGATTTCAAAATATTTTGATTTAGATTAGAGAATTTAGATTGTAGATACTCTATTTGTATTATGAAATTCCAATAATGGCCTTACATAGTATTATTTATTCTACTGTATTAGACTTTTCAAAAAAAATAAAGTAATCAAGTAATGCAAATGTATAGAAAAAAAATTGCAATGTAAGGTTATCCAATTTACAGGCATGAGCTAGATGTTCAAAATTTTATGGGAATTTAAGGAAAAGGACCAGTAGGAAAAAAGAAACAAACCTTGGATCATGCATCAGCAAATTACCTTCAGGGATAGTGGATCTAAGAAGAAAAGTTTTGAAAATAAAGAAAATGAACACACAAATTTTGTAACAATTTGAAATTTTAAAATATATTTGCATTTTAATGTTTCAAATATAATACAGAATTATTCAAGTTTGTTTGAGAAAACTGCTTGCATGTACTTGCTTTGGTTTCTTTGCAGTGCCCACTATCACAAAGATAATGTACACAGACATGTTAGAGAACAAGTTGATGCCACAGCTTAATGAAGACATGATAATTATATCTATCAATATGATGGCTGTTTGGCTCATTATCACATTGAAGTGCAAAGGCACCTCAATGAAAACTTGCTACAACATTGGATAGGATGCATGGGGCAAGATGATATGTTAATGTTTTGGTCATCCCAGTCACCATTTAACATGTGACTTTTTCTCATAGAGATTTGTGAAGGACACTGCTTTTGTGCCCCAATAATCTCAAACTTCATAATCTCAAACTATCACTGTAGTTGTTGCACTAATTGACAATGACAAGCTTATTTTCATGTGGGACAAAATGAATTATTGGCCTGATATTTGCTGCAATCAGAAAAAAATGGACACATTGAAGTGAAGTATGCATAAATATTGGACAGTTTACTTTTATTTCAATATAATGAAATATAATATCTGTTGCACAATTTTTTAGCAAATGAATGTTTTAAAATGTCTCATGGACTACTTAATAACCCTGTATATGGAATTCCCTAAAGAATACTAGTACTACTTTAATTGAATTTAAGTAATTTTGATTATTATTAGTGTAATATAAAATTTGTAAGAATATTTATATCATTAGTAATTATTTAAAAATTAAAAAGTTAATTTATCTGTGATATCCATTTTATCCATGATAATTTATATTTGATATCTTAACCAGAATTATGCAATTTATGTAAAAAATTTTTTATAATAATAATTTTTCCATTCTACATAAAAGAAATATTTAAAATTTTATTTTAGTATTAACTTGATATTTTGACTCAAAATTTAACAGATAAAAAGGAAAATGATCATAAGAGATTATCTATGTCATCAGATGATGATCTTAAACATTATCAAGAATCATTTTTGGAAACTGGATCAAAAAGAATTAAGGAAATAGAATCTGAAAGAGCATCAGCGTGGGAACGAAGAAAACGATATAGTCATCAAATGTAAATTGATTAATAATATATCAGTTAAAATATAACTATTTTTAATTATAATTAAATTTCTATATCTAAATTATTATAATAAATTATTCTATTGAACTAAAATATTTTTTCTTTCTAACCAAGTTATGTTACAGATCATAACTAAATAAAATATTCTGAATAAGAAAAGTTCAGTACAATATTTTTATATACAGTAAGACCCCATTTAACATGGGGAATATGTTACAAGAAAACAAAGTGCTAAACGAAACAGTGTTAAACGAGGTCATCTTAACACTTAAATAATGAGAGTAGGTGAAACAGGAGAGTGAATAAAAAATATGTATATTTTTTATTTTGTAACATGTATTATTATTATTGTATTACATTAATTATAGGTTTTTATTGCTAATATCGATTTGTATTCATAAATCATTCATGAAAAAATTATAGGCATTTTTATTGCTAATATCGATTTGTATTCATAAATCATTCATGAAAATAATTCAAGTAAATAATTTGTTTGTGACGAAGAAGGTTCTTCTTTATTTGATACTTTTTGTTTTTTGTTATAGAATCATTTAAAAAAAAATTGTTTGCCTTTTCCTTTTTTGTTTAGCAAGCAACTGTTAATAGCAAGACATGGCATCTATGACACTTCATCTTGCCTTTGAACATCTATCAAAATTTGGATCATTTTGTATAAACTGATCTATAATTTCCGTAATAGTGGCTAAACTTGTTTTGAGAAAATCCGTTGCTGTAAACTTCTATTAAAATTTGGATCATTTTGTATAACTGATCCATAATTTCTGTAATAGTGCTAAACTTTAACTGTAAATAACGTTGATGAACGATCATAAATATGAACTGTAAAATAGCATTGATGAACAATCATAAATGTGAACTGTGACCACAGAAAACTTTCGTATGTACTGCACTGAACTGATATCAAATGCATTGCGAGACAGCATAGGAGTATCAAGCAATAAATTAGTGTGATTTCGGATATATGTGAGTATAATGGTTTGAAAAGCCGCATCAAAGTGAATCAATAAAAAATACAGAATTAAAAAAAACATGTTATATTGAAACAGTGTTAAGCAGGGTCTTACTATAATGGGAACTTTAATTAATGTAGTTTAGGCCAAAAATAATTATTGTAAATATAATTTCAAGTATTTAAAATATATGTATGTGAAGTATTGGTGATGCTAATTCATATCTGAAAAATGTTTGTATCAGCTAAAATTAAGTATACAATTTTTTTATAAAATGTAATCTCATAATTAATCAATTTTTTTATAAAATGTAATTTCATAATTAATCATAATTAATCAAAACACTATGAACTAAAGGTTTTTAAATTAATAAATATTTCAGAATAATGACTTTCTTGAATCTACAGATCTGTTTGCTATAATAAAAGGAAGAAAGAAGTATGTGGTGTCAATAAAAAACTACTAGGAAGAAAGAATTTAATTTCTATAAAATTGACATATGCAAATTTTAATCAGTTATACTAAAATGAATCTTGAACTATCATAAAATACAGTAATTTTTTTTAATTTAGCTGTCACTTTCTAATTTGTCAAATAATAATTTTTAAGATACTGATATTACATTGGTCACCCTTCTTGTTACATATGTTAAAAGCTTTCTCCATGAGCAGTCACGGGCCAGCTGGTCAAATAGATGGGGGACAGATAACAAAGGCAAAATTACTCATAAATTTTTTCCAAGTCTTAATAGCCAGTTAAGTATACACCTTGGGTTTTTCATCACAGATTAACGGCTTTCTTAACCCAGCATGGGAAATTAAATTTCTATTTGAATAGATTCAAAATTCTTTCCTATTTGTGATGTAACTGTAATTGTGGGGATGATGATATCATGGAACACATTGTCTATGACTATAGCTTCTTTGATTCGTGACAGAGAAAGCTTATAACACATTTCCATGAGCAACTCATACCCTGACCAAACCATTATATCTGTGGGTCAGAGGTATAGGGCACTATATCCATTTTTGGCCAAAATGAGATTATTGGCAGTATAGGGCACTATGTCCATTTTTGGCCAAAATGAGATTATTGGCACAAATCAATGGGTTTCTTCGTCCTCTTCCACAGGTATATAACATGATGTCCTACATCAATAATTGGTGGAGTTACAGTGCTTTTAAATAACACGTGTCCATAAGGGAGAACAACGTAAAACAACTTCAAACTGCTCTCCTGTAGTTCATAAGGAAGAACAACGTAAACCAACTTCAAACTGCTCTTCTGTAAAATGTTGTAAATGTGACAGTGTCCTATACCTCCGACCCACAGATATATGCTTTAAAAGCATATATCTGTGGGTCGGAGGTATTTGCTGTCTGTTGATCTTTAAAAAAGATCAACAGACAGCAAATCTCACTAAAACATTCTTCATTGAATCCTCCATAAAATACAAAAAGCATATATCTGTGGGTTGGAGGTATTTGCTGTCTGTTGATCTTTTTTAAAGATCAACAGACAGCAAATCTCACTAAAACATTCTTCATTGAATCCTCCATAAAATACGGTCCTGCAAACAGCATCATTTAGAACTTCCTTCTTTTACATACACATTTCTTGGGTCTGGGAGTTGGTTGTTTCTCTCTATTTATTTCCGGCATTGATGTCTTCTTCCCATGGGTAAACTGGGTTTACTAATGGTTTGAACTTTTCCACTTGTTTTCCTCTGCTATGGTTATAGCAGTCAGGATTGGATGATTGGTACTCGTCATTTCTACATTGTCTTTTCCTTCTATTGTCTGAGAGTGCAATAGAAGGAAAAGACATCCATAATGACCACTCTTCTCTTATAGTTCACACATTTTGTTTATTGGTCTTTCAGTAGGATACATTGACCAATAAGGATTTTCTGTTATGAAATAATAATAGACAGTTGGTGGTGGTATTATCTGTTAAGCTCAGTTTTCCTGATTCAGGTTTGAGGACTATTATTGATGTTTTTATGTTAAAATTGGTTTTGATGTTTCCTTAATACTTTTGAGGGCTGTAATTGGTGTTACTTGGCTTTTCTCTAGTGTTACAGTTGGATCTCTGTGATTCTTTTGCAGGGTTGATATCAATCATCATTTCTGGGTTTCTCATAGGTTCATTCTTTGTTTCCTTCCTCGGTTCTGTGAATTGAGGGGGTGGGGAACAGGCTGGGGAGCAGCCCAGAGGGTTTTTTTATGTTTAGCCTGGTTTTTGATGTTTCCCTAACAGCTTGAAGGCTGTTATTAGTGTCCCTCAGCTTTTCTCTTGTTGAGGTTCTTCCAATAAGTTTCTGCATTTGTTTTTGCAGGGCATTATTGTTCACAGTTCCAGGGGTTTTCTTTCATTCTTTTCTCTTCTTTCAATATTACTTTTTCTTTCTGTTTCCTTTTGTTTCCTCACTTGTTAAAGTTGACTTTAGCCTTTCCAAAGTTTTTATGGTGTTTCTACCTGTTTCTTTAATTGGTTTAAATAATCTAGGGTTAGTTGTTTGTTTCTGCAGTGTTTCTTATTGCTTCCTTGAATTATTTGGTTTAATTTGCATTAGTACTTTCGTTTCTTTGTGTTTCCACTTGTTTCCTGGTGTTTCTCATTACTATTTCTTATACTTTTGATTTTTCAATAGTTTTCTTTTCTTTGATTTTAGCATGTTTCCAATTGTTTCTCTGTTTCTATTGTTTCCAATTGCTTTATTTGGTATCAGATTTCCAAATAATGCCAATGGCATAGAGTGAATATATTTGTGTGAATGGATTCTTATTTCCAGGCAAACTGCCTCCTCCAATGCTTTTCAGCTGTTGGTTTTTCTCCAGTGGTGAACTTCCATTGGTTTTTCCCAATGGCTGAGGTGCATTGTGGTATGTCTACTCCCATACTTTCTTTCCTGTGGGAGTGGAGATATCAGAATATTTAGGTTAGGTCTGGTTAGTATTACTAACAACTTCGTGTCCTATCAATTCTTTAGCTGAGTGACTGTGATATGTTGATTATAGATTCTATCAATTCTTAAACTTGGTGATTATGGTATGTTGATTGTAGATATAAGTCTAGTCCTAAGTTACTAAAAACACTAACATTTTATTTAATTAAATAAAAAATAATAATAATAAATACAAAAATAATAATAAAAAAGAATACAAAAAAATACAAAAAATAATAATAAAAAAATATAACTATGTTAATATCTAAAACTAATAAGTCTTTTACTAACTTAAGATAAGCTTCCTCTTAACATAGTTCTATATACTACTAACACAGTTCTAGGTCTCTAATAACATAGTACTTAATATCTATTAATATAGTTCTAAGCTTCTACCTAACATATACTAACATAAATTAATAGGTTATTAATACACCTCTATACAGAATTAGGTACTCACACATGTCATCACATAGATTGAGTTGAAACGGTTCTTTACTGCTTCTATATTTTTGCATTTATTTTTTGCACATAACGGCTCCCTTAGTACTCTATTTGAGTGGAAAGGAGCAATCAAAATTTCTATTAATTTTTTCAACCAAAATAAATTTTTTATGATTTTAATAAAAGAATATTTAAATATTACAATTGTTTATTTTATTTAATATAATTATTGTATTTTTCTTTTCAACTTTAATAATGGAGCAGCCAAAAATATTTTGCACAAGAGTAGCATAACGACTAGAAAAATTATTGTTACACACTTAGAGATTTTCACTAGATGCAGATTTGTTTTAATGTCAAAAATACCAAATATGTCATTTATATATACTTTTGTTTAATGGATGACTTTTCCCTATTGTTCTGTTAATCAATGTTTATTGTATTAAAACTATCAAGCATATATTCCAATCAATTATATATGAAGAATATAAATTAATGTAAATTATTATAAGCTTACTTATACAATGATTTATTTAAAATAATTCAAATAGTTAAATTTACCTTTTAAAGTCATTTGACGATATATTTTTCAAGACTCTATTTTTTGAAATAACATATGATCGATTTCGGCTTAACTTGCTTGATGTTTTACATTTGCCATTATTATTGCTAGTCTGCTCATCAGATGAATTTTGTTCAGATAATTTATCAGCTGAATTATAATCACTTTTCCCAGAATCATCTAAAATTTGTATTACTGGACACAAAGGTTTCCTTACTGTAAAAGTCAATGATCTTTTTGTCTTGGTTGAATCTGAAATATTTTCTTTATTATTAGAAGAATTTAAATTTTCATTGGTTTTCTCCTGAAAATCTTCATAACTTGCTTTTGATGAACTATTTCTTGAATCCTTTGGTTTTTTAGATGAACTAGAATTTATTTGAATTGATCCTTTGCTTTGTTTTTTAGAAAATGAAGACACTTTATCAGAATTTAATTTCTTTCTGTAAGAACATATAACGCAATATTAATGAGCAGCAAGAAATAATTTTTATCAATAATATACTCTGCTAATTTATTTGCATATATCCATAACAATATATGACCTTGAGTATTAAGGAAGAAAATACCTAAAATTACAGTTGAGTCTGACACTTTGCCAATCTGACAGTTCCAGTAGTCAGACACTCTGCGAACCATCATGCCGCCCACATGAAATTTTCATATCACAACTTGTCAATGTGCGAGAGAGAGAGAGAGAGACTGATGTAAACAAATTGTGAATCACTGTTTGTTGTGCAGGCATTATAGTCGGACTAATTTTTAAGCTTAATACACTGTTTACTGATAAATAATATTTTTTTGCTGTATCAGTGTTTGCTGTTTATCTTTACATAATGCCACAAATCAGAAAAAGTGAAAAAATTGGGATAAAATTGAGAGATTTGTGGAATATTTGAACAGCAAGAGCAGTGTCAGGAAAGTCTTAATAAACTGAGCATATTCATTTGTGTAAATTATTTTTTTCATTGAACATCCAATAATCCAACAAATCTCTGAAATCTGACAAGCCCCAGTCCTATATGTGTCAGATTAGAGAGACTCTACTGTAACAGAATTATATTGTTGAATCTGAAGATAAACTTGCCTCAGTCCAGAATAAAATAGATTTTTAGAATAATTCTCTTGTTGTCCTTATTTCTTCAAACATTATTGTAATGTTTGAAGAAATAAGTTGTCAAGTGGCATTGATAATTAAACTGAATTTCTAGCATTACCCTAAAATTCTCACAGTTCTATATTGTTAGATATTGACAAATAATTCTTTCAGAAATTTATAAATATATGTTAGTGGCATAAAAATCAGAATTCAATTTAATCAAAATCTAAATTATCAGTTTTGTAATTTCTAATTTAATTTCTATATCAATATTTAAGAAAATTATTAAATGAACAAAAGTTATTATTATTACCATAAACAGTTCATTTACAGTTCAATAACTTTCCAGATACAAAGAGTAATAAATATCAGGTTAATTTTTAATCATGCCTTTGAATCGAGATTTTTGGAGGCAGCTACTTCAGAGCAACTACAAAATGGCCAGCACCAGTACTAGAATAACTGAGGCAAGATATGTAGGTATCTAATAAAAGTATTTTGGAATAAAAAGGTACACCATATTGAATGTGTTTATTATTTACAGTGGATTTTAACTTTTATGGTTAATTTACTTCAAAAATTTCTATTGTAAATTAAAAAATCACATAGGTCCAACAAGCTTAAATTTGATATATATAAATGAGTGCATTATTAAATGACAAAATAAATTGGCAAATAAAATTTATGGATATATTTTAAGCATAAGAAAATTTAAGGCCATAAGCAATATTTCTGAAAAAAATAAATTCTTTAAAGAATTTTTCATTTGCATTTTATGGAAATTCAGCATAAATAAAAAGACATGCATCCACATATCTCAGACCTACTGTACTTTTATTTATAGTTAAAACTACTGAATTTAAAGATGAGGTTCAATAGACCAGACATCCAACACAATCCTGGGTCCCCCATATCCAATTTTTCAGGAGCAAATTTCTCCTGAAAAATTGGATGTTTAGGACCCAGAATTGAACTAGGATCCTCTAAGGTGCATAAAGAACTAGGATCCTCTAAGGTGGCTGAATGATAAAGCAACTGCTTTATCATTCAGCCACCTTAGTACTTAGTCCCTTAGTACTCTATTTGAGTGGAAAGGAGCAATCAAAATTTAGCCACTAAGCTTACCATACTTAGTCCCTTAGTACTCTGAGTGGAAAGGAGCAATCAAAATTTAGCCACTAAGCTTACCATACAAAAGAAGAAGAAAGATATTACATTGGTCAGATGGCTGAATGATAAAGCAACTGCTTTATCATTCAGCCATCTGACCAATGTATAATTATAATTATAATTGTCACCAGAGTTGCAGAGTCAGATAGTAAATGATCCAACTCTGACTCTACCTTTTAAAAAAAATCTGACTCCGACTCCCTAAAATTTGTAAGGACCAACTTCACTCCATCTAAAAACCTCCAATTCTGCAATCCAGGATTGCAGAATTGTATGGCAAATGCTCCAACTCAGACTCTACCGTTTAAAAAAAAAAATCCGACTTTGGGCAGTTTAAAATTCCGACTCCAACCCTGCAACCCTGGTTTTCACTAATTATTTTTAGTTTATTACTGACAGTAATATTTTAATACAAATACTGGAATGTAACAAATAATTATGGATTGAAGAAAATGCAATATTATACAATTTTTATCACTATTAGGGTTTTTCAGAACTTCTTGGGCAATTCTAGCCATAGTTTCCCTCTATTTTATAATGTATATGAACAATAATAGTAACTGTTACAAAGTTTGTGATATTTATTACAGTATTATGTATCTATGACATTGTGTATTGTTATGTTAGAGTGATGGCATGCATATATATATTTTTTTTATTTTTATGAAATCAGTTTTATGTACACTTGTTTATAGTTGATCAAGTATATATATAACAACTGTTGGAGGAATTCATAGTCACTACAAATCATTATGATGTTGCATGTTAGATGATGATACAATGATGTATTATATCATTGATGTTATCTTTTAGGCCTTATGACTGATTCTACCATTATTACTCCAGAACTTTAACAATATTTCAATTTAAAGCTTTCTTAGCAACATCCAAATTTGAACAAAATATGAAATATTACAAATGTACTTTCATTGAAGCTGTGAAATGCTTCAATTCTGGGCTATTTTTTTGATTAGCCATATTTGACACTGTAATGCTCATGACGTAGATGTTATGAGTATTACAGTGACCAACATCTAAAATGTGTTACTGCTAAATTTTCAAGGTCATATCTCCATTTCATGAGGATTTATAGCTGCTTAGGATAGAGAGCCATTGCCTTCTATTATTATAAATTTTCTTCACCTTATTCAGCATTTTAATTTGAAAAATAGAATCATAAGCTACAGTAATGCATTTACAAGTATATTTGCAAAATGTTTCTAAATTCTATTGATGAAAATATCGTAATTTTATGAAAAGATAGTATAGTACTGTTGAACTGTACTAAAAACAATGAAAGAGGGCTATAGAAGAAAATCTTACATTATCCACTCTTCGTTTATATATCCATTAATTATATAGCTGTTATGTTACAAATGTATTGTGGGAAAATATTTTAAAGATATATTTATTTTGTTGAGTTTAGCCCTATAAAAAAAGTTTCAAACTTATTATAACTATTTATTTGAAACTTTATAACTTTATTAAAGTTTTTTATAGGGATATTATTAACAATTATATTAAATATTTTTTATATGGATATTATAAGATATTATTAATTAACTAACCAAAATTTTATAAAAGATTCATTTAGTTAATTAATAATATCTCAAAGTAAGTGAAAAAATGAAAAATCTGTTATATGTTATAACAAAATAGCTATTCTTCTCAAATAAACCAATCAAAATTATTAATAACATGAATCTAACAGAAATCCTAAATTTACAGTACAAAAAAAAAAAAAAAGAGGAGAAAGATGATAATACTTTTCCTGGAAAATTTCCTATCACATTTATGGCAATGTCATCAGCATAGTCAACAGAGAAAACAATCTTCCTATTGGGTATTGCTAAAAGATTACCATAATGCCTACAATAAAGGAGAGAACATTCTTCCCCCAGTGATCAACCAATTTGTTAATATCTAAACTTCACCTTATAGAGTATATTGTAAACAATATTGTATATGCTTCAGCATGAACCAATCCAGTGAACAATTATTGATAGACTATGTTATCAGCTACGTGTCTTTATTTAAAAATAGTTTATTATTTGATAATATAATTTAATTAAAAATTAATTTCAAGTTGGAAAAATTTTTTAACTACAATCTCAAACATGATACAGAAATTTTTTTTTTGTTATTGTTATGTTAAAAATAAATATACATATATATTTGTTTGCAATATAAAATAATGATTAAAATTATTTATTGTATTACTCTTAGAAGTGACTTACGACAGGAAGTAATTCGTCGAAGGCATACTTCTGGCAACCGTCAGTTATCCACTCTAATAGATGGGCCTGATCCACTTGATTTATTGCAGCTAATGGGTTTTGAAAAACCTGCTGATGGAAAAGTAGGTTTGATGTGCATGATAGCTAATTATTGACTACTTTTGTCTTTTTTTTATAAATAAGTTTTTACTAGGATGTTTCGTATAGTCGGTTTTTATTGCCATCTGGAGCACAGTGGTTCTTACAAAGAAAATGTAAATCACAAGATACTGAGCATGTAACAAATTCCCATCATTTTACACGTTGTTTATCCTATGATCCTTCATTATCTAAATCATTAATGACTAATATTGTAGAAGGAAATACAGAAATTAGTAAGTGAAAATTAAAATAAACATATATTATTAATGAAATATTTTTGATATAAATTTAAAACTTGATTTTAGGTTTAGAAGTAGAAGATATTCCTTCTAGTCATTCTCTCAAATATTTTGTATATCATCCAAATCTGTTAGATGATCCTGAATTAATTGCTGGAAAACACAGCACTCAATTAGCATTTCCATCTTACATTGTAAGTAATTTTACAAGTTAATCATTGAACTAGAAAACTTGAATAAATTAATTAAAATTTTAAATAATTTTCTGCAGACATCTATTATAGGCTATGTTAAACCATCTGATCTTAAAAGAGAACTGAATGATAAATTCAAGGAACGTTTTCCCCCTGTACAATTAACTCTTAGCAAACTTAGAAGGTACAATATTTCAGTTTTAATAAGATTGATATTTTATTTCATTTTGATTATAGAGTAATAATTTATTTACTGTTTTTGTTTTTTTAAGTTTGAAAAAGGAAATGTGTAAAATTGCCCAAGAGGTATATTTTTATTTTTAATTTATCAAACAATGCTTTCAAAAATCACTTGTAATTAAAGTGATTTTTGAATTAAAAGATATTTTTTTTTTATTAAATAACCATTGATATCATCAAAAATAAATATGTAATTAATATTTATTTTTGATGATATCAATGTGTATTTAATAAAAAAAAATATCTTTTGAATTAAAACATAAAATTTTAAATTTTTCAATAGATAAAATAGCATTCATCTTCTAAACCAAAAAGTTAAGTTTTTCAGTTTTGTTTTCTATAGTGTGGAATTGACCTTTTAACAGTGGCCCAAGCTCATGTTTATTTTGAGAAGCTTGTGCTGAAAGTAAGTAATAATTTTATAAAACTTCATTTGAAAATAATAATAATAATAATAATATATATATTTAACTTTTTTTTGTCTCAGTTACTCATTAACAAGCAGAATCGCAAGTTATGTGCAGCTATGTGTCTATTTCTTTCTGCAAAACTCAATGATTTTTGTCTCAGTTACTCATTAACAAGCAGAATCGCAAGTTATGTGCAGCTATGTGTCTATTTCTTTCTGCAAAACTCAATGATGTGAAAGGAGTAGAATTAAAAAATTTTCTTGAGGTAAATTTTGATGATATATATTTCTTTTTAAAATATATAATACAAAAAATTTTTGTTTTAGAAAATGGAAAATGGTTTTCGTCTAAACCGTAAAGATCTCCTGAATTGTGAATTTGGAGTTTTGGTTGCACTTGAGTTTTCTCTCCTTTTGCCAACATGGGAAGTGTATCCACATTATCAACGACTTTTATATGAATCATAGTATCTTAATTGGCATCCATAGTTACATTTATTTTGATCATATTGTAAATATGAACGTTTATATTATTATAATTGTAATTATTATTACAGCATATAAATTTTTGTTAGTCATTCAATTTATCAAAGAATTTGATATGTACATATATTGTGAATAGTCTTAAATACAAGTAGTCTCACGGGTATTTTTAAAACCTTTGTTAAACAAATTTTATTTGTAAAGACATTCATTTCATCCAAATTCTCTTATTAAATTTGAAGTTTTCAAATAAATTATAAATTTTGCAAAGTAATTACTTTGTTCACTTAGGTATATCTCCAATCGCCACTAAATTTTATAAATACCTTAATTTTTAATATGAGCTTAGATTAGTAATTCAGTTTAAAAATCCCATTGAAATATTGGCATTCATATATTTTCTTAAATATATTTTTAATGGAAAATGTAAATATGGTATATATTTTCAATTTGTTTTGTAGATTGTATATTTTCTAAACTGTGATCAAAGTTAAAGGGAACACTTTTAATTTCTAGTCATTTTGCTTCTTTCATCTTGGAACATTTCTAAAAAAATATTTTCATAATTCTCTCTCTTGCTCTATCTCTCTCTTTCAATTTTGCTCAACTTAAAGAACTGAATATTCTATATGCTATATTTTCTAATTATATAGATAAATTTCTCTTCTAATAGTTATTTTAGTCTAGAAATATTCTACTTTTGTAGATTAATAAATAATTCTATTAGTAACATCAAAATATAGCTTTATTTTGATAATTCTAACAAAATACAAATATTTATTACCATACAATATACAAATATATAAATAGTTGAAAATTATAAATCAATACAAAAGCAGCTTTTATTCTTACTTAAAATTCCAGTTAGTATAAGAAAATTTCTTATAGAGGCTTTTGTTTTGATTTATTTTCAATTTTTATATCATATACATTTTTATTTTATTCTGAATTTTGAAAAATGTATATTTTCAAAAAGCAATATGTTTATACTCAAATTTGCCTTCCTTTTGATAAAATATAAATTATGCAATTTTTGATCTTAACTTAGGCATCCAGATGCAATAAGATTGATTTTTGGATTTTGTGAAAGAATGATGTTTACAAAATTAATTTATGAAAACACCAGTAATAATGTATAAGTAATTTTGACAATTGTAATTACTTAATCATAATAATTTAAATATTTTTTTTTATGTTTTTTTATATTTGTTTGTAATTTCATTTTGTTAAAATTTTTGGAAGTTGCAATTATAACTAATTTAGTTTTTGTAAAGTATTTATAAAAATATATAAATAAAATACAAATTTTACCAGTTTAAATGTTGTAATGGATATATTTTCAAAATAATTTCATCTGCATTTCTTGTGTATAAATTTATTAATATATAAAAAGCTTGAATTTAAATAGACCTATCCCTCGATTTGCACGGCACTTAATTTACATGGTTTTTAAATGAAAACAAAAAAAAATTTTGGGGGTTTTATTTTGATTGTTTTGCATTATGCCATTTATACATCAAAAGTGTATCATATTGTCATGTTTTGTAGGTTTACGAGTTCGTAGAGATTAATAAAGAGTGAATACAGCTATATAGTTTACGAGTTCGTAGAGATTAATAAAAAGTGAATACAGCTATATTTCATGTAGTCCAATTTATTCACACAAAACAAAATAATCTTGTTTCACATATAACTAAATTCAATACAAAATCCAATAATTATCTCGTACAACACAAACCTATGTCTTTAATTCAGAATAACTCGCAGTTCTTCTTAGTCCACTTTCTTGCCTTTAATTCAGAATAACTCACAGTTCTTCTTAGTCCACTTTCACTGTGTCTTTATTTCAGAATAACTCACAGTTCTTCTTAGTCCACTTTCGCTGCTTTCACAATTACTCACTATTAAGTTTTACTGTCCAAGTCTTGCAGTTCAACTAAACTCAACTTCTATTAACTTTTACTGTCCAAGTCTGGCAGTTCAACTAAACTCAACTAGAGCAGTTCTTCTTAGTCCACTTTTGCTTTCACAATTTATCGCTCACTATTCATTTTACTGTCCAAGTCGCTTTCACAATTTATCGCTCACTATTAACTTTTACTGTCCAAGTCTACTTTCACAATTTATCGCTCACTATTAACTTTTACTGTTCAAGTCTCGCCTCACAATTTATCGCTCACTATTAACTTTTACTGTCCAAGTCTCGCAGTGCAATTTATCGCTCACTATTAACTTTTACTGTCCAAGTCTCGCAGTTCAGCTAAACTCAACTCTGGCTTGCAGCTTGCTTATTTATACAATTTTATTGTTTTTATTTGTATGGAATATTGTTAATTTTTTTTGTACCA
>AYEL01039367.1:0-28481 GCA_000484575.1 Olivierus martensii
TGTTACAAAATAAAATAAAAAAATACTATGTATATATTTTTTATTCACTGTTGTGTTTCACCTATTCTCATTATTTTGAATTTTAATAAAAAATAAGTTTAATAAACTTTTTAATTTTATTTAAAATTAATTTTTATTAATAAAAAAACTGCTCCCAAAGTAATTTTTCTAGTGATACTCCTACTCTAAACTTAATCAAATCAGGCTATGCTGGAAAATGCACTTAAGATTTATGATTAATAGACAGTACTAATAAATGATATACACTATTAATTAATAGGTTAATAGTATATATCACTTAACAGATTACATAATCATAGTACTGTATACATAAACAGATTTAACATTTCTGACCTCTTGTTGAAGTTAATAAATCATTTTATTTACTCTAACATTGAAAGGGACTCAAGGATTTGCAGTTGATAAAGATTGAAAACTCTTGGATTTATGCCTTATTCCTATTCTATATACTATATTTGAACAATATATTTTACATTATAGAGTAAACGATTAAAAATATTGATTAAATCTTAAGTATGTGTAACCTGTCATGTTAGAGATTAAAACTCTTTTACTGATCTTTATAGGCATAATGCAGTCAATTTACAAAAATGTCTTAAAGAGAAGGAATGTTTAAATTTAAAGAATTGATTATGATGCATAACAGATTATCAGAAAAAATGTGTACATATAGTTCTATATATTATATAGTTATATGCATATACAGTGAAACCTGTTAGGGTGACCACCCTTTGGGACCGAGCTGACATAAGCATGACAATTTCCCATGCTGAGTTAAAAACGCTGTTAACCCACGATTTTTCATCGTGGGTTAACAGCGTTTTTAACTCAGCATGGGAAATTAAATTTCTATTTGCAAAATCATTTTAATACAGATAATCAATGAAAAATTTTCTAATCTAGCGAATATAATTCGAAAAATAAAATAATTAAAAACTGTGTTGCAAGTTTATTAACTTACTCTTTAATGTAAAAGTATATTATAAAAATTAGTTACTAGATAATGATATGCAGTCTATATAGTTTTATGCCGAAGTATATTATTATGAGATATTTCTTTATTGATCATTTAAAGAATTTTGATATAATTTATTAAATACACACTTGAGATTTTTGCCACTTAATGCAAGATAGAAAATGAGCTCCATAACTGCGAGATAGCGATTACATATCGTTTCACATCAGGGAGATCATTACTGGGGTTGATTTAAAAAAAAAAAAAAGTCTGGTCATTTTAGAATTTAAAAAAGTAACTTCAAATAATAGATTTTGGATTATGATATGTAATAATATTCATTAGTAAATATCATAAACCAGGATTATTACTTCAACTAGAAACCACAATCTTTAAAGAGGAATAATAATGAATAATTTGTTTAACTTAACCAAATTTGCGAGTATAATACGGATTTTAATAAAGATTTTCTTGGATAATATTGTAAATTTTCAGCATTTCGTATTAAAGACGTATTGATCCATCTATTCAGTTTAGTACTTCCGTTTTATTATTTAATTCAAATAATTTATTTAATAATCATAAACCAGGATTATTACTTCAACTAGAAACCACAATCTTTAAAGAGGAATAATAATGAATAATTTGTTTAACTTAACCAAATTTGCGAGTATAATACGGATTTTAATAAAGATTTTCTTGGATAATATTTTAAATTTTCAGCATTTCCATCTATTCAGTTTAGTACTTCCGTTTTATTATTTAATTCAAATAATTTATTTAATACTGTATACGAAAACGGGCGGTTGATAAGCAGAGTAGTTAGAATATTGATTTGAAAAAATTAGGAGAAACAATTTATTTTTATAAAAAGTAAATTCATTAATAAATTTTTTAATCATGTTTTATAAATATCGATTAAAAAATAAATGCATCCACATATCTCTAAAATCTGAAAACTCTTATATAGCATATATTATTATTATTATTATTATTTTTTTTTTAACAATATTAATATCTCGATTACGATTATTCTCAACTAAGATAAGTTATCAAATGCAAACTAAGATAAGTTTCCAGAGTTAAAAATGATTTGAATTTAGAATAATATTGATATAAATTAAAATATTAGGATATTTGCACAAATATCTTATTACATAAAAGTGCGTATTGATTAAATAATTTTGATTTTTTTTAATAGTCTCTCTAAAGAAAAAGAGCATAAAAAATAAATTTTATGGTCTTTCTAATTTTTTAAACTATAAAAGTTATAAAAATCTGTTCGGTAAATATCTAGCATACGTTAACATTAAATTTTTAATATATTATATAAATGTTATTTTTCGATATCGTATCAAGGTTAAAAATTGGATTTATCATGTAAGATAATAATGATTATTCTGTGGCAGTGCGATTCTAAAATAATTCAATACATTTCTGAACTAATTGTGCTTATTTTCTTGTACTTTGTTTTCGTTTTGTTTCATTTATAATTTATTTATTAAATGTGAAACTAAGAGACCAGTTTTTTTGGTAGCTACACCAGCAAGATTTAGTCAAAACAACCAAAAATATTGACCTATATTCTAAGCTCGTCCAATTTACGAATTTTATTACCTCTGTTGAGTATAACTACTTTGGTTTTATGTATTTATTACGTAACGATCCGAATAATCAGTTATTTAGTTTTCGCCGAAGTTTCAGTAATGGTTGCTAACACAACAATAAGATTACCGGTCAAGCATAAACTCTACGTATCCGATTTAATGTTCAAAAACCAACCTTGAGATATAAGCTCGGTTTTATGTATTTATTACGTAACGATCCGAATAATCAGTTTTCACCGAAGTTTCAGTAATGGTTGCTAACACAACAATAAGATTACCAGTCAAGCATAAACTCTACGTATCCGATTTAATGTTCAAAAACCAACCTTGAGATATAAGCTTATCCGGAAGAAAAAGAAAAAGTATCACCAAGGAACAAATAAAAAAACAAAAAAAACAGACTTCAGTAAATTTTCTTATGGGATGCCATATTATTTTCTTCTAAGTCGATTCACATTACGAGCTCTCTTATTTTTTTTTATGTTTAAGAAGCTTATTACATCAGTAAATCATTATTTTTTTTCTCCTTTACAAAACAAAAGATACGGTATTTCTGTTTGTATTTTACTATTTCAACTTCGTATAAACATCGGACTTATCTAATTATATAGACCTAAAAACAGGAAATTTTTTTTTTTTTTAAAAAGTTAAAGAACTGGGTTTTAATGCAGTTATGTCTGATATTGAAAAATTCAATATCTTCAAAACAAAACGTTGGTTAATTAGTATATAAAGCGTGGTTTTCAATAACACCACTATATAATTAACACTAAAAGTAAACGGATACTTTTATAATTAGGTAATAATACAAAAATCTCTAAAAATAAATAAAGTTTAATGATGATGATATCCAACCTTATTGAACCTTATCCAGCGTTAAATTATCGACGGATCATTTAACTTGCAGGTACATAACAAATTTTCAAAGGAAAAAAAAATTAATTATTTAAGAAAATTACCGCTGAAAAACTAGTATATATTTATAGGTATTACATTAAATATTTTTAGCATATTTTCCGAAGAAAAATGAAGTTCATAAGATCATTATTCTGTTATATATATGTTCCCCACGAATAACTTTCGAGCCAATTTATAGATTTTTATGAAATTTGAATGTATTTTTGTGCTATTAAATAAAGATATCTTCGTGCCGCATCATTCCAGAGACATGAAGATACTTCAAAGGTATCTTTGTTCCTCTTTAACTTTAATTATTTAAAAATGGCAGACATTCAGTGATATTCTATATATCCTGAACTAATTATTAGATTTTCATGAAAGTAGGATAATCAAGTCATTAAAGGTGATCGAATTCTTTTTCTTCTGCTATTGAAAAGTTTTAGCTTATTCCATATTCTCCGCATCCGTTGAAGATGACTTCAATAATATGACTAATAGAAGATTATTAATAGTATTATTCCTGTCATAAAGAACATCGATATAAATGAAGAGATTATTTATATACAGTGGTACCTCGGTATATGTCCTTAATCCGTTCCAGATCCTTGGACGTATACCAAACGAATTTTTCCCATAAGAAATAAAAGGAAAAGGATTAATCCGTTCCCATGAAAAAAGATCCTATTGTTATTGGCATATTATACATTGATGGAGTTATACAAAATAATTTAAACACTGCTTAATACTAAAATACATAAATATAAAAGCAATTACAGTAGATGAAAATAAATAAAATTTAACCTCACTACCTTGCTGAGAAAAATCGAGTGCCTACTAGGTGGAGCTGAGAAGGGAGGAGGAGGAGATATTATTGTTTGGAAGGAGAGTCCTCTTCCAATAAAACTTCAGGAATCTAAAATTCTAGTGTTTTTCTCTTACTATGTTCTCTCTCTTTCCCTTGCTTGGATTTTGCTGAGACTCGCCAGGTTTGACTTTTACTAAAAATCTGTCCAAAGAACTTTGCTTCTGCCTTCTCCTCAGGATGTTTCGGAAATACGACATTGTCTGGTCATTCCAGACAATCCCATTACGACTTGTTTGGACTTTATTGGGGTGGTACTTCTCTGCAAGTTTTATATAAGGAATGAACAATCCCATTATGACTTGTTTGGACTTTATTGGGGTGGTACTTCTCTGCAAGTTTTATATAAGGAATGTGTTTTTAAGAAATACACAACAGACTCATACAAGTTCTAGCACGCGAATCGGTCGTTCCAAACAAAAGTCGTATACCAAGCAAAATTTTTCGCATCCATACAGGACGTATACCAAGTTGAACTTATTCCAAAGCGGACGTATATCGAGGTACCACTGTAGTTTCTTCAATCATTGATGATCTTTATATTTTTGCAAGTTATTAGAAACCTTCGGAGTTTGAACGTCCGCCATTTTTAAATGATATTCTTCAACCATTTAAAAATGGCGGACCTTCAAACTTCGCAGATTTTTCTGTAATAACTTTTGAACTATTTGATTATTTTTTATAAAATTCTGCAGGAGGATCAAATCATTAAAGTCAAATTTGAAATAAAACTAATGAAACCTTCAGATTCATCCGTTTAAAAATGAAAGACGTTCAAAAATTAAAAATAAAAATTGATCAAAAAATAGATAATTGCAATAGAATCGGAATTGCCTGTTTTATTTTTAAATTATTTCAATTATTATTTTTGGTATTTAATATGCTGGAGTATGACATAAACAATAAATAATATAAAAATTAAAAATATATAATTTTCCCTTTAATCTTGAACTTTTTAGATGATTTAATGTGGTTTCAACTTATGAAAATATTTGATGATGCAAACATAAATAATATAAAAATTTAAAAATATATAATTTAATTTAGTTTTCAAAATATAATTAAATACTGTGGCTTAAAATTCTGGAATAATTTAAAAAAAAAACTGTTTAATATGCTGGAGTATGACATAAAAATAGTTTTTTTTTTTAATTTATTCGAGAATTTTAAGCCACAGTATTTAATTATATTTTGAAAACTAAATTAAATTATATATTTCCACTGAAAACAAAAATTAAAGTTTCAAGGAAAGAAAGTTAAATATTCCATTTTTCTGGAGGGGGTAAAAGTGTACAAAATATAAACTTAAATTATTAATTTTTTTCTAGATGCTCTATTATATAATTATTAAAGAAAAAGACATAAGCATGATAAAAGTGACCAGTCAGGTCACTTTTCACAGATGGTCACTATACAGGACAGTGACCCTCCCCTTCCCCCAAAAGAAAAGAACAGATTAATCCAAATTGCAAATTTATATTAATTAAAATCGTCAACTTGCAGTTAAGCGATAATGACGACATATCACATACCTTCTGACGAACAAAGTCTTATAGCAAGCATATACTGTATTATAATTAATACTAACCTATATATGTGCATTTAATATAGTCAAACTTAAATTAAAATACTGTATAAAGATACATATACATAGTATTATAATATTTACTTTTTAATATACTGGTTTAACAGACTATTTTATCAAAACAAAAATTTTAATGGAATACTAATCCTTAAATTTCATCTAATGGAAAAAATTCTAAGGAAAATACAGTAATTCATCCATTTCTTGGTTTAAAACAAAAATTTTAATGGAATACTAATCCTTAGAATTTCATCTAATGGAAAAAATTCTAAGGAAAATACAGTAATTCATCCATTTCTTGGTTACTTTAGCAGGTTAAAATTTCTTAAAACTAACTTAAGTGAATGGTCAATATACATATTAGACAAGTGGTCACTATACGGAACAAAAATAGCATTACATCCTATGGGAAACAAACCAGCTTTTGAAATTTGGTCTCTTTAGCCAGGTGATCACTGTACCAAGGTGGTCATTTTAACAGGTTTCACTGTATATTACATATGTAAAATTATTAGCAGATAGTTATATATACAGTATATATATATACCAATAGTTTAAATACAACTTAAAGCATATAACTTACGTAACAATATTATATTTTAATTGGTAAAATATATCTTTACGCATATGCGACAAAATAGTGTCGCACTGAAATATAACCTATACCCTTTATTCTAGTATTATTAGAATTGAAAGCCAACGTCCAAACAGTAATTTCTATCATTCAAAAAAAAAAAAAATTGAAGTCCTTGGAACTGAACTGTCGGAAACGTGATTCAGCAACATTTGAATGTAGGAAAAAGCACTTTCAACATCTTTTGTGAATGAATGATACATGCTGCTTTTAAAGACACCATCCTACAATATTTCTCAGGATTATTATTAGGAAAGTTCGGATTCAGTTTGCTAAAATAAATAAATAATTCCATTTTTTTTTTCTAGCAATAAAATAGCTTAATTAATGAGTGGAAGAAGTGGCATTAAACAAACAAAGCTGCTCTTTTAGATAAGGAAGTGTCATATCGTTTTTAAATATACAGTATCACGAAATTATCAATAGCTCATTTTAACAACCAAATGAATAAAAATGCAAATAAATGGAATAAATAAACTCCTATGTCATAAAACATTAATAATAGTTCTCTCGTTTATATAGGTATATGTGGCTATTTATAAATTCATTTATTCTCCGTATTAAACAGCAATATAAATGTATACATAAAAAAATTATATTCTAGTTCTTGGTATAATTTATAATTCGTTATTCTATTGAATTTCGATTGTGAAATTTTACTTTTCGTAGCGGCAAATGGTATTATTTGCAGCAATCAACATTGATTATAAATAGCGAAGACGATTTATTTTGTGATGATATATTTTTATTTTTTTTAATTTAAATATTTTACCATGAAAAATTCAATTGGAAATATCAATGCAAATTTAGATGGTATTATTTGCAGCAATCAACATTGATTATAAATAGAGAAGACGATTTATTTTGTGATGATATATTTTTATTTTTTTTTAATTTAAATATTTTACCATGAAAAATTCAATTGGAAATATCAATGCAAATTTTGAACAATATTATTTTTTAACTATTTTTCCAATAATTTATTATTAGATCGGGACTGTAGAATTTGTAGCGTAAAATATTTTTAACCTAATACAGTAAACTCTGGTAAAACGCGCTCTAAAATGCGAATTCGTATAACGCGACGAAAAAATTGCGACTAGTATTCGTATAACGCGTAGGATAAACTTTTTTAAACGGTACTTATCCATTACTTATAATATCCGTTGATTCATCATCGTTTGGTTCTTACAAAAAACCAAACGATGTTTATTTCGTTTCCATGACAACTTCAACAACTTTTCCGTCAGGTTATACCAATCCGCTTTTTCGGAGTCCGTGTTATAAAGGTCTACTTGTATATAATATTTTTAAAATTCAGTTATCTGTATTCTGTTTTTTCTTTTATTAAGAAACTTTCTTTAAAAGAAGTTAATTAACACTCTACACAAAATAAAATCAAATTTGAAACTAACCCAAATCTCATTAGCAATATGCGATCAGTGTTGGAACTCGGAGATAAATTTAAATTTGCATAAAATCGTCTGATAATGCACGTCTCGTATAACGCGATTTCCTATAACGCGAAACTCAGGGCCGACTCAACATACGATCAGAACGCCGATATTTAAGGGATGCCAAAGGGCGCTTGCGCATTTATATTTTAAAATGTAAATATAGTATATAAGTTTTATTATAATATTGCATATAGAAATATAAGTTTTGTAAAGTATTATTTTAAAAAATAAAAGTTTTGTAAAGTGCGATATTTTTATGAATTTATTTATTTTTCAAAACTGACAACTTGAGGGGGCGCATCAAAAACTTTCGCTCGAGGCGGTAAAAGCTGCGGAGTCAGTACTGGCGAAAGATATCATGTGTTGTATAGGATTTCACTGTAGTTGTGTATTTATTTTATATAAAACTGTATAAAATTTGACTCTGATATAAAATATAGACTTTCGAAGTAACAAATAGTATAATATTATATATCACTTAGACCTTTAAATATTTCTGTAAATGTGATTCATCAACTTTGAAATTCAATATAGAAAATTCGATGTTATAGTGTTCTACATATAGTAAATTGGAATCAATATCCATTAAGTATTCTATCATTTGAGGAAACGCCCATTAGATTTTCTATTGTCTATAAAATTATCTGAAACTGTGACTTATAAAAATTACATAATTCGAATCCCCAACAGAATAATATTTTATATATACGGTACAACTGCGGTTTTTCGTATTACAGTAATTAATATTTCTTTACTTCTTTTTAAATATTCAAATTATTTAATTAAATATAAATAAACAAAAGCAAAGGAATGATAAATAAAAAAATTTTTTTATATATTTTTAATTATTTACTCGATTATTTAAATCGTCAATTAAATAAATAAAAAATTTTTTTTTTTAAATATTAAATTTATTTTTTACGTCTACTGTAGGCTACTTGAAAATAAAAATTTTTTTTTTAAATATTAAATTTATTTTTTACGTCTACTGTAGGCTACTTGAAAACATTCTAATTGATGATTTATTGCTTCAGTTACGATCGTTTAGCATTTATTTCCTGGTGATTTGTATGCTAGCCTCATATGTTTAATGCTCAGATAAATTTTGATACACCTTCTTACACATCCCAAGAGCCACGTAATGAAAGTGTTATATATAGTAGGTGTTAAAACTCTTTCATAATTATATTTTCAGAATGACTGAATTTCTGTAATCGATAAATTTTATAATAATAATAAAAAAATAAATTAAACTTGAGAGAAAATATTTGAAAAATAATTAGTTTTTCAAAATAAAATATATATATTATTAATCAATATTTTCTTACTAAATACTTATCTACTCGTATAAATTTCAAGTAATTATGTTTTTATCTCATTTCCGCCAATTATTCTATTAATTTTAATGTAAAAAATAAATCAAACAATATTTTTCTAGGAAATGTTATGGGGAGATTATTTCCTTAATAATATACGACGTATATAAATTTATTTTCCTGCTTATATTGAAGTCTTATAAAAATAGTCTGTTGTTTTTCATTTTTCTTCTTCTTCTTTGCTTAATCGAAGATGCGTTTTCTAAATAAATATGTAAACTCGAATATATGTATTATTAATTTAAACTGCCATGCTTTAAAATAATTATCTCATAAATTTCCTGTTTCAATTGGTTCCTGTTGAATATGCTTTTTCTACATTACTTCCTGTTCATATACATTCTCGTTGGATTTCTACTTTGGGAAAGAATAAAATTGCTTATAAAATTGCTTATATAATAATTTTAATTATTTTCCTTATATTGTTTGTTACGAATAATTACGTGCATGGACATGGTGTGATAACTTAATTTTCCTGTACCTTTTTTAAAAATTATCAAGGACTTTTACATTAATCGGATTAAAACAGTAGACGTAGTACGTAATTTTCTTTTTTTCCAGGGTTTTAGTAGTAAATAAAATCATGTTCAATAAAATTTTAAAAAATAAAATATGTATATACAGGGAAAATTTTATTAATAATTCAAAAAAATTTATATGCACTTCAAAACTTTTTATCCACATGAATGATTGTCTGTAAGACAATAAGAGTTTATTCTTTTGTTTCATGAATCTAAATTTCGAGAAAAAAATTTATTATTATTTTAAACTTGGATATAGAATAAATCTAAAAATTTAATTTTGAAAAAATTAATCAATCCTCGTATCTAATTTTTTTATCAGCGTTAATTTATTATTATTTTAAACTTGGATACAGAATAAATCTTTAAAAATTTAATTTTGAAAAAATTAATCAATCCTCGTATCTAATTTTTTTATCAGCGTTTATAAACTTTCTGTCCAAACAGCATTCAAATGACGATTAATTAGAAGCAAAATCACAATCATTTGACATGGCGCAGTTGTCGACACTTTCAAGAAAAATTCCTTTACATAAGAATATGTCATTTTGAGAATCGTTCTAGATGGTTGCTGAATGTGGTAATGCCAATGCCATTCAGTAACCACCTAAAATGATTTCCAAAATGACATTATATTCTTATTTAAGAGAATTTTATTAAAGTTACACGAGGAAATTACTGACGCTTTCACCTTATGTAATACTGTATTAATATTATGAAAGAAACCAACTGGTTAAATAAATTATGCTATTAGTTTTAATAAACAAGAAAATTAAATATCAATATTATAAAAATATTCTGATGATCTTTCATAAGTTGCGCGTTTAGATTTTTCTATTGAAAATGCCTGTATGCCTAATGCACAGGAATGATTTTACATTTGAGAAATATATTTTATCAAATTAGCGATTCAAATCGCGTATTACTGAAATTGTATAAGTTAATAATGAAAGTGGAACTTATTATTTTTTCTCATACCGAACGCGATACACTTATTGTGTAAAACGATCTACCGAACACAGTCCACAGTTCTTGATTTACAGTTCACAAACAAGCATTAGAATGTTTTTGATGGTTCAGCATATTATTTTTGAATGGGTATAAAGAAAAACAATTAAATTTGTCGTAAACCGTGCATTAACCGAAAACTAAGAGCGTATACGTATATATATATATATATATATATATACAGAGAGAGAGATTAAATTACAGGTTATCGTTGTAATTATATTCAGAATAAACGTTCTTTACTTAAAATTATTATCTAATTTATCTATAATAAAAAGTGAAAAATTAGAAAGTCATAAACTTCTGAAAACTCAATTAGAAATTGGGTAATAAAGTTGACCGGCCGCTTCCTACGCCATTTTATTTTGTTTTTTCTTTCCTTAAAGGTCGAATAACCGTATTAATTTAAACAATTTATAACATGACATTAACAAAATGTCATTTAAAATGAAAGTAGAAAACGAATATTAATTAACAAATATTATTAGTCATTTTTACCATGATCATTCTATTATTGAACAATATAATATTCTATATCAACATAAGCTATTATAAACTAAATATTAAACAATTAAACTAATTTAAAGTTAAATATATATTTCCATTTTTTATATATAAAAATAAATGAAATTAAAATAATTTTATCCAATAGAGCAAGAGTGTCATGCATGCCCAAACTTGTACGCCAGAATCATAGATGTATTATGCCAGAACGAATTTTCTTATAACCATCCATAATTATAACAAAAATGTATCTGATATGCTGCCATATTTAAACCATAAATGTCACCAAACGAAATGGCACCATGGATGTATTAATGGCACACAATCTTGAAAAAATAGCCATCCATCTGAATGCAGTAAAAAAATCTCAAAATTTAATTAATTCTATGATATTTTATATATTGAAATTATAATTTAAAAAAATTATGGATTTAAAAATTATTAAAATATCTAATAGTAAGCTCTAAATTATTATTAAAATCATTAAAAATAACATTCTATATCGAAAAATATACTGATATATATTATTGGTTACTTCTGTATTACTTTTATAAAACTTTAAAAAATATTTGTAATTAAATGCTTACAAATTTTATTATAATCAATAATAAATAAAAGTATTTTAAAAATAAGTTTTATATAAATATTAATATTTATAAAATAATATAAATTTTGACCAGTGAAATGGACGAACGACGAATATCATTCGCTGCGAACATGGTGACGTCTTTGGGAGAATGTGATCGTGATCGGATTAGGACTGATTAGGATGTGGGAGAGAGGAAAGTTAATGTGAAGTGTGATGCGGTGGTGTGGTTCGTCGTAGCATTTTATCCTGTGAAGAACGGTATTACGAGGTTTCTCTATCGTAAAGTTTATATTATAAGACTTAATTAGGTTAAAACAATCAAAAGAAATGGCTTTTAGAACAGTTATAATATGTTTTTATTTGTTTGGTATGAGTTGGGTTACGTCTGCCCAAGATACTTCGCATAGTAACAGCACGGTAGAATTTACAAATCTGACAACGGTTCTGAATTACAATAAGGATTTATGCACAGAAGTAAGGCAAATATTTGTAATGAAGCATATAGGAAGTTCTGATCTAGTTCCAGATCAACAAATAAAAGGTAATATTTTAGTTGAATTGGTTTTTGCACTGCCCCGAATCAATTGGTTATGGGCCTAGTCCTCAGACTGATCATTAACATTTTTTCTTTTGCTTATTTAAAGTTACTATATCTGAATTCGATGCTTTATTTGCATTGTAATTATTATTATTAATATAATTTGAGTTGATTTGTTTTTTAACGTAAAAGAAAATCATATACTGTATAGGCTTAATAAATTGTGTGCGTGTGTATGTGTGTGAATGATTAAAATATTTTAACAACAAATTTAAAAAATTCAATGAAAAACTTTTATAACAGGAAATGATACTTAACTTCGTATAATAAAGGGAAACATAAAAGTAACAATTATCTCCATGTGGTTAAAAATTAGATCAATTAAATATTTTGGTATTTTAAAAATCTCAAATCGCTCCCTATACCTGCGGTTCAATGTAGGTCTTGTTTAATTTAGGACAGCCCTTGGGCATTTGTTCTTGCAATATGCTGTTATAAATAAAGATTTGCTTTTTTTTTACTATTTATTTTGACCAAAATATTTTATTATTAATAGTAAATTATCAGACAAAAACAAAAAAAATAATTTGTGCAGAAATTGTACAAAATGGAATGAAGTTTTTGAAAACATGTATAATACAAAATACCGAAATGGGTATAACAAGAAATGAAGTTTTTAAAAATATAGAATGTAATTGAATATCAAAATAGTAACTGTACAATTGCATTTCAGTTATATAGGCCTACTGTGAAGAAAGATAACCTTGCATATTTACTTTCTAGAATATTGACATTCCTTAATGTCTGTTGACACACAGTTATTTCATCTTATAACTTAATTTTAATTCCAATAATTTGAAGTTTTATTGAATATTATTGTATTATATGGTAATATAGTATACATTATTATTTCAAAATCAATGAAATTATATAAAAATATTAGATACTATGATTAAATATTTATTAAAATAAGAAATTCAATTCTTTTTTTTAAATTATTTTTTACTTTATTATTTTTAATAAAATATTTAGATCTGGAAAACTATAAATATATGTAAACATTTATCAAATCATCATTATATTAAATTCCCCTCTCCCAAAAAAAAATTGAAAATAAATTTAGCGTGTTTAAAATTTTAAACTTTTCTATTGAAGACTGGAATGTGTGACTATATTAAAGTAGAAACAGATGATCCTTTTTCAAGTGCAAGTTGTGCAAGATGCTCAATAGAAGATTTTTGGATGTTGCCTAGCCAGTTAGACTACTCTGACATTTTCTTTTAACAGAGGAGGAAAGCTGATTTTTTTTTTTTAAGATAAATTTTTATAAAATAAAAAATATATAACTTTTAATTTATTTTAACGTATTAAAGTTATTAGAGAAGAAAAAAAGTATTAATATAAAAATTAGCTTTTTTAAAATTTTTATATACATCTTATATTGATTGCTACAGTAAAATAAATTTAAGGGCATATATTGTACTTGTAAAAAGTATTTTCAGCATCATAAAGATGGAAGATTGAATTTATTAATGGTTAATTATTAATTCAGTTGCTGTTTAATATTTTAAATTAATTCCTAAATTATCTATTTGACATAATTGCTGTTAAATTATAGAAATCATTACAACTATTTATATATTCTTACATTTTATTTAACACATCATCTGTATTGTATTATGCAATTTGAATTCTGTTACTTGTTCAGACAGATTGAAAAGTGATTTAATTAAGAGTTAGTTAAGAAATTTTTCCATTTAATATCTATTAATTTAAGATTCAATTAATTTAATTTATAGATAGCATTATTAAAATTTAAAATATTAATTGGTCAAAAAATTAAAGGTAAAGTATGTGTGTTATGAGGTTAGATAATGCAATGCAGTTGTTCAAGGTCATACTGAAGGGCAATAGCTGAAAGTAATTAAAATAAGAGAATTATTGCTTAGATGGCATTGACTGCTATTTTTATTTTGTCTACTTTGTATAACTTGTAAAGACACAAAGATTGCTTGGGCTCTTTATATGAATATTATGAAATTTATTTTAATTAATTTTTTCTTAATTTAGAATTATTTTATGTTTCAATTAGAGATGTCCCATCAGTCTGAATTTATTTAGCAAAATAATAAAGATTCTTTATAATTAATATTATATATCATTTGAAATTCTTATTTAATTGAAGTATCCATTGTTGGCCACTTGTTAGTAATTATATTATTTATCACATTGCATAATGAATTTATGACAAAAACATCTTTTTTAAATGAAAGCTTTAATAATAATGAAACTAAAAAATTTTGTTTTTTAGCATTACTGAATATAAATTATTGTTTTTGTAACCTAATAAAATTTGGTTGTGTTGCAACATATTTTTTTATTTTTAAATTTATCAATTTTTACCTTTCCTTTAATTAAAAGGTAATAGTTGGAAGATAATTTATCTATAAGTGAAAAAACTATATGAACTTTCAGCATGTTTTCTCTTATGGCTATGCATACAGCAGAGAATTGTAGAAAAAATGAAATTCTTGAATAAATTGTCCATTTTTTAATATCAAAATCATTTCACAGATATTCTAATAAGTCAAAGACAATTCAAAATATTTCATAATTGGAAAAATAATTTTTTTGAATTTTTCTTTTTAATATATAAGAATTAATTTTTATTGTGTGTTTTATTATAACAACAATAACAAATATAAGTAACAAATAATCCTAAAAAATAAATAGTTGACTAAACCATACAAAAGTTTACATTGCATTATATAGCTATATAAGATGAAGCTACTAAAATATTTTATTAGCTATATAAAATTTAAATATTTGAATTTATTTTTATAAATAGTAGTAATTTTTTCTAAAAATTCTTATAAATAATTCACAATATATGCAATATTATATATAAAAAAATTTTAATAATTTAGTGTTAAATAATTAATATTTTTTGTTAAAAATGTTTAATATTATTATTATAATGCTATTTGATGATGATCTGTTTAAAAATTAGATGAAATTTTTTGGTTTAAAAAAAAAAAAAAAAAATTATTTACAGTCAGTCCAAAAAAAAAAAAAAAAAAAAAAAAAAAAAAAAAAAAAAAAAAAAAAATTGATTTACAGTCAGTCCAAAATTTCTCTTCCCTATTTTCTAGTTCACCTTGTTGGAATCTCTCTCTCCTGCCCTCTTTACTTTTCTGTTGAATAAACTACACATTTCTGTCATTCCTGCTATTGTCATAAAGCTTAACATTACTGTGTATTCTCTTGAATTTCTCAAATCATAATACTGGAAGAAAACAAATTTCTGTAGTTTTGAATTACTTAAACTTCTGAAGCAATAAGATTTATTATATAAAAAATTATTAAAAAGAAATAAATAATTTAAACATTAAATTTTTTGTCATTTATTCATTAAATTAATTTTTTGATAAAAATTATTTAAAAAAAATCTTATTATGTAAGTCTTTTCTATATAAAGTTATTTTCCCATTTGCATTAGTAAAAGTTGAAATAAATTTCAATTATTCATTTATAAAATATTTAAAACAAAAAATTTATGAAGTTTAGATTTTGTAAATGATTTGCTTTTGTTATAAATATAAATCAAAAACAAAATATTTAAAAAATAAAATTCTTAGATTAGATAAGAATTCTAAAATTACTAATGAATAATCAAAATTATATAGAATAATAAAATTTTATTTATTCACTTCTAGGTAAAAAACAAAGTTTATTAATAAGTAATAATATAGAAATTCTTAATAGCATTTTAGTACAATAAAATTATCAATTTTTTGGTACAGGTATTTGTCATTATTTAAATAGTATTTAGTAATAATTCTCTTGTATACTTTGAAATTTATTTTAAATGAACTGTAAAAAAACAATAATCTTTTTCAACAAGGATTGGTTCATTCAGTTTCTCTTAGAACACTGTAATATATAGTTCATAGTTCAGTAGAACTGTTGTGCATAGTTAATTGCAGATTGCAGGCATGTTGATTGTTATCAAAAGAAATTTTTTATTACAGTACTATATTTATATATTGTGTACTATCATTTTAACTTACAATACAATAGATATAGTTTTTATAGTCAGATTTTGTAATAGTTTTTAAAATTTCATTGAACAAAACTAACCATATCTTAAAAAATAAAATATTTTATCTGTCATTCTCTCATTATATTAGAAATGTTACCTGAAACAAACATAGATTTAAAATATCATTAAGATCAATAATTTGAGATAATTTAAAAATTAAATACAATGAAAACTGACTTCATGATCACCTGTATAAGACCACCTGAAGTGATGACCATGATTTTATGGGAACCAAATTATTTCCCAAAGAAATAATGCTATTTGACCCTCCATAAGACGACCATCATTTTTATAGACCAAACAAAGTGAAACAGTCTGTGATGACTATAATTTTTTAACATCACTACTAATTGACTATCTTTATTGCTTACATCAGTACAGGTTTCTTTTAAACTTAAATTTCATTTAAGCCAAACTACTACAATTGATTTTGTTTTAAACTTAAAATTTCATTTAAGCCAAACCACTACAGTTGAAAAAACCGTATTGTGTAAATTTTTCCCCATCGTTCATACTACGAGAATGAGATAGAGCACTGGAATAATGAAATCATGGTGTCATTTCTACTTTAATGCGATATCTTTTCAATATCCATGTTCCTTAGATTTGTATCTATGATATGATAATTAAATTTTGTATTAAATTGTTAAAAATCATAACTTGAAGGTCTATGGTGAAGTGATATAGAAGAAACAGGGAAAGTGAAAACAATCAGCCACCAGATCTGGATGTTTGTTCTATGCAAGCATATTAATCAAATGTAATCTCATACACCTGTGATGCTATCACTGCCTTTGGATGTTGAAACTTGGCTAGACCATGGGCTAAACAGAAAGTTAATGCCTTGAATTTAGAACAGCAAATAGTAAGAAAGGTCTTTCTGAACGAGCATAGCAGAAAAATTTAATGTGGGGAAAACACAGATCGACAAAATATTATCTCCAAAAGAAATTCTGATTAAATGGAGGAACAACAGAAATTGCAACCTTAAGCGAATGACACCTGCAAGAAACATGGTGAAGAATTAAACTGGTATCAACAATAGAAAATAATGAAAAATTGTTGTCTCAATTAAACTGCATTGAACATTGCTTTGTCATAGAAATTATAAAAAATAAAAGTGGAATGCGACAAAGCACTATTGATATTTTTTCCATACTAATTAAATATGTTGTGTTTTTGAATAAACAATAAATTGTGCTATAAATTGTAACAAAAACATAAGCTTTGATTTTATTAAGGTATAATCATTTTGTTTCATTTAAACATGATGTCTTATAATTAACCTGTATAAACGACCAGTTTTGATTGGAACGGGAGGTGGTCGTCTTATACAGGTTCTACTGTATATAATACTGATTGCATAGATAAGTGAATATTATAATATATAATATAGTCAACCTTAATTAAACCATATTTATTTTATTATATGATTCTAGCCATTAACTGGCACAAAGTAGCACATTCAATTTCCAACCTCTCCCCTGTTTTTAAGAATAGACTTTGCACCTCAGAGCTCAACTTCTCAGATGCTGACTATATATCCTGATGAACTGATACTCTTTTGATATGTAATTGAAAAAAGAAAGCATAAAATACATTAAATTTTGAATAACATTTTTAAATCTAAATGCTTATTTTCAATTGCTACACAGTATAAGGATTTACAGTATGCTAATTTTGTATACTGTATAGACACTGAGATCAAATATATGAAATTAGAATGAATTATAAAGCTCATTGTAAAAGGACCGATCAAAATGATAGAAGCATGAGGACTAATTGGAGATTTTTTTTCAAAACAAATAACATTTGATTAACTAGATAAAATGTGTACTTTATTTCATATTTTATTCTGTTTATCTTTGTTTTTAGATACATATTTAATAACATTCATAATATGATCTTGTATATTTTATTTTACATTCTAACATTAATGTTAATCATTTTAATAATTACGAAAATAATAATTTTTAAATACTATTAATAGAATCATTGAATTTTTATAAACACTACAATATTTACTTAATATGATACAAATACAAATAAGATAACTTTTTAATATTAGATTAATTTTAAATATTAAATAAAGTTAAATGTATCTTAATCCCAATTGTGACTCAAAATAAAATTATTGAATTGATAAAAAAAATATAAAGTGTATATTATGAAATATTAATAAGGATACCTGGTGTTGCTTATGAATTTTAGGTATATAATAGTTTGTGATAACTTTTATGCCATCAGATTATACACTGGCTAATATTTTTATATACCATATTCATCTTATTCTGATATTTAAATTTAAATTTTTTCAGGTTTTCTTGAACTTGATCTTAATGAACATTTTATATGTAAAGATATCTGTTTTAAAAAAATTTTTAAATAGTTTAATGAATTTATAAACTCTGGATTATAGATTGACAATAAATCATGCAGAAGTGTCATTTTCCCATATACTTGTAATTCACTTATTATAGCATAAGTACATTGTTTTTGTCTAATTTTAACCAGCATATATCATGATCATCATGTGGCAATGTAACCTCACTCGTTATGCCATCATGATATAAATATTGATTATTTGTGATATCATCCATTGTTATGTCATAATTATATCATAGATGCAGTTGTAACACTATCCTGAATTCAAATGTAACTGAAGAATTTAAATGAAACATATGGCCTATCCTTGGGTTGAGATTGTCCCAAGATAGCTTATGTTACTCACAGGGTTATAAGAAATCTTTAGTCTAAATTTGATCCTGACAGGTCAAATAGTGCAGAAACTTTTGCAAGACAGACAGATATTGCATTTTATAATATATGTATACTTGTTTTTGTATGTAAGTTCTGAATAGAATAACCAAATTTAATATTGCTTAATATTTTGTATTAACTTATTGAAAAGCAATATTTGGACAATTAATATAACTTTTATAATTTGAGAAATGCTAATGAATTTCAATTTTTTTCATGTATTAATGGAGTTCTTGATTTCAACTTTCATGAAAGTTAATGGCAGAATAATGTAACTGTCTTGCTATTCCTCTGTCACATTTGCTTTGTAGTAATAAGTAGGATAGAATAGCATTCATGCCCTACTAGAAGTATGCATTCCTGATGCGATTTATCCATTCCTCCCAGGGTATCTCTCATCATATTGAGATCACTCACTGGGATTTAAGGAGGATCTTTAACATTAATAGGACATAAATAATTTATTATTATAAATTATAAGGCTATATTTTTATTTATTTAGATAAATAAATCATTGTTTAATTGTATACTATGTTGATCTTTATTTATGTACTTTGTTGATCTTTATTTAATTTTATTGTGATCAAATTGTATTACTGAGAATGGAATTCTTGTTTTTACATTGTCTATAAGAAATTGATTCTTTGTAAATTCTTACTTAACGAGCTCATTCCAGGAATGAGTTAACTCATAAAGGTGGGAATTATCTGTATTTAAATTTCATGATAGTATACTGGTTAACTTTATTTATAAAAATATCGATTTTTAAATACTTTTATCTAAATAAACAATCTGTTATTAAAATATAAAGTATATAGGAATATAACTGACTTCTAGCACTATATACAGTAATTAAATCTTTTTTTAAAATAAAGAAATCTTTAATAACAGGAATGTTTTTGACCGATTTCTCAGTCCTCTTCAGTTGATTATCAAGAGATTTTTGTTCTTTTGATGATCAACTGAAGTGGACTGAGAAATTGACCAAAAATGTTCTTGTTATTAAAGATTTATTCATTTTAAAAAAGATTTAATTACTGAACTACTTCTTATTTTAGATATTAAATAAAAGTAAACAATAAGCCAAATAAGTAAGATAAATCATTTATTCAGAAATGTTTTCGGCTATCCATTAACTGAGGCAGGCTACATGGATAGCTGAAAATGTTTTTGAATAAACGATTTATTTTACTTATTTGGGTTATTGTTTATTTTTATTTAAGATTTAATTATTGCATATAGTGCTAGAAACCATAGTTATTTAAATATAAGCACAATTTTTAAAAAAAATTTTAAATATTAATATAGGAATATTTCTATAAAGTAAAATTAAATTTTACTAAATTTAATGAATTATATATAATGTTTTATTAATTTGTTATTGTACTGTATATAAAACAATTATTTTGGCTGAACATGATATCATCATTCAAATTTTTGATGATTTATTATAGCATATTATCCTGCCTCAAATTCTAGTATTTTGATTCTATATTCCTTCTAATCTTGAGTTTGTAAAAACATCAGATAAGAAAATTAAATACAGTCATGTGTGTACATAATATAGCATTTCATGAGGTATACATTTAAAATAGAATAAACATAAAAATAAAAGAGATATAAAATGTTATAATAAGATTAACATTTATCACTTTAAATTACGACTGGTGTCTTTGTTTGCTTATGGTTTCTATAGCATAGGTCCATGCTGGAGGTAGATCCATAGCTGATCTTTCATTTAAGATTTTCTCATTCTTCTGCCTCCTTACTATTTCTATTGTCTCCATTATTTAAGGCCTGCTTCTTTGTGCTGATGGCCTTTATGATGTTCGTGTTGTCTCGGAAAACAGAGATGATAGAAATAGTGAGGAGGCAGAAGAATAAGAAAATCTTAAATGTTGGAGGTAGTTCCATAACTAGTCTAACATGGACCTATGCTTTAGAGACTGTAAACAAATGAAGACACCAGTTGTAATTTAAAGTGATAAATGTTAATCTTATTATAACATTCTATATTTCTTTTATTTTTATATTTATTCTATATTAAATGCATACCTCGTGAAATGTTATACTATATACACATGTGACCTGTATATATAGTTTTATTTTTTATTTGATTTTATTTTATTTTTAATAGTTATTTGTCTTATGAACATATAACCATAGCAATATGATGTTCTATTTTATGCTAAAATTTTAAAGTTGTTCGAATCTCTATATAGCCTGAGAATAGTATAGATTACCAAAAACATTAGCTACTTCATAATAAAATTAAAATTAATCTCAACTGCAAACAGTGCTATCTTTTAGTTACAGTTTTAAGAATATAAGCAGTAAAGGAAATAATGTCTATAAATAACTATAATAGAAATTCATTGAACAAACACAAATATTTAAATTAACATAATTTCTAAGTTAACAAAGAATTTATATCTGGAAATTTCATAAGAAAGAAACAGAAAAAATTCTGTAGGTATTTTAAACTTTACCATTTAGAAAAAATGTTCTTTTAACATGTTACTCCATACTTCATCAAATCTACTCTCTACCATTTATAACTATAAATTGAAAGTGCACATGTCCAATGTTGGTATTGGGCATAATGTTAAACGTAGTTGATGTCTTATGGCCATGTGCTTCAGGGCACTAGAATTGATACTATTTAATAATTTTCATCATCTAGTCATTACTATATTATTTAATAATGGAATGAAATAAATGAAAATCATGATATAAATATAAATTTTAATTGGGAAATATTACATAGCAGTGATATCTTAAGATTTATGGGAAAGAAAATTATTTTCTAATAAAAAACACCTTAGAATTCAAATATTATGTCCATGGTTAGTTTTTCTTAAATTCAGAATGATAACTGCTTAAACTCAAACTATTGTTAAACATTTTTTTTAAATAGCATAAAAAAAGTAATACATAATAAATATAAACTTTATTAGGCAAAATACTTTTGGTAAAAAACCAACTTCAGCACCTACAAAATCTATAGAAGATAATATCTAATAGCATAGGTTTTGTAGGTGCTGAAGTTGGTTTTTTACTGAAAGTATTTTGCCTAATAAAGTTTATAATCTATTACTATTTAAGTGCTATTTTTAAAAAATGTTTGATTATAGTTTTTCTTAGTCAGTTCTCAATCGTTTGCTAATAACAATGCCATTCTATCACATATTGATTATACATCACAAGATCAGCTGGACTGTAGAGAAAGAGAATAGACAGTTGGGCTCTGATCTTTAAAAATTTTTCATAGTGGTATTTGATCCCAGATCTTCTGATTGAAAACTCTAAGCATTTTCATGCAGTGAATACAACTGATTGAATTATAATAATACAATACCATGTTCTTAAAAAATATTGTGGACTTTAATTAGAGCTTATATAAAATGTGGTTGTGTGGTTTTTACAGCTACATTATAAGTTTCCAATACATTTTATCTTTTATTTAGGCAAAATAAGAAAATAGGATTTAATTCTGTTTTCCTGCCTTAAAATTTTAATGTGTTAATTTAGTTTTTGCTTTTAATGCAATAGCAAAATGACATTGATATGATGATGAACAAGGACTGACTTAAAATTCAACTGCATTTGTAGCAAAAACTCATCATCTGCTACAAAATTAGAAAAATCAAAATGTGGTGGCTGAAAAGCTGATGTTATCAACATATGTAAATAGCTTCCATTCCTGATTTCTCTAGTAGTAAGGCAATTATCAGCATGCTAAGGCAGTGATATCTAGATAGCTCATTTACTTATATTTTTAAATATAAAATAGATAAGCAGACAGATATGATATAACATAGAATACATTTTTAAATATATAATTTCATGATATATTTTAAAAAATGTTTTATTTGATAAATGTATTAAATCATTGTCATCAAATAAAAATTATAATGTGAGTAGTGTTGATATCATGACTGATTATGCAAATTTTCATTATAAATATCAATAACATTATTGATTACGTATGATATCTAATAAAAACACTAATAAGATTAACAAATCCAAATTGTTCAGAAAATTTGCCTTTAATATATAATTTTGGAAAAGAACTGCATTTTCAACAAATCATATTATTTAAATACAAGATTTTTCTTTTAATTTGAATAAAAAAAAAATCAAATTAAAGTTTTTATAATATTTACTTTTGTTTATAAATATTACTGTATTACAAATTATAAAAATGTATATAAAGAATACTTGATTACTATTATTTTATAAAATAAATAACTATTTCATATAGCTATTATTTTTTCAAAAATATAATTATTATATTTTTTTAAATTAATTTATAATGTTTTTTATGCAATAACTATTATTTTTGCAATTATTAAAGTAAATAATAAATTATTTATTTGAATATGATTAAATTGTTATTAAATAAAACTATAGTAATATTATACTACAGCTAGTTAAATTGATCAGGAAACATAAATGATCATATCAAGGAAGAATGTTATTAACTGGTACATTGAAGACCAACTATTATTATTTAAAAAGTAATTATTTGGAATTAGATTTTTATAATATATTTAATTTCGAAATCAGTTATTTTCCTGAAGAAAATATTTTATTAAATAATAACTATAATATGCCAATAAGATGTAAAATTGTTAAATATAATTAGTGAATATTAGTAACTTACTAGTGAAACTTTATTTTATATTTTAATATAAGCTTGTTAATAATAACTTTAGCATTATATATGATCTTAAAACTAATGGAGAGGTTGACATATTGTTGGATAATATACTGTATATATAGTATTGCTTATGATATAATCAGAACATTATAGTAAAACTTTTTATTACAATTAAATATACTGTAATTATCATAAAATATTTAATAGTATAATTTTGTGTTGATGAAACCATTTTTTATCATTTGAACAAATAGTTAAAAAATGCCATTATGTTGAAAAGTATCAAAAGATCTCTTTGTTATTAATGAAATAAACATACTAACAATAGTAAGGATCTGATCTAAAACTTGTTATTGTTATGGAATTTACATGAAATAATCATGTCAACAATAAATTCTATATAGAAGAAAACTAGAAATATCATTTATCAAGAGAAATGTTATTGTTACAGAAATATTCATGTACTATTTCTGAGATTGTTTACACTGCACTACTGACTTATAGAAAAGACAGCATGTGTTACATTACTAACTTTGCATGTGTTATATTAGCAAGATGAAATGGCAGTTGTTTGTAATTCACTCTTAAAATAAATAAACAGGCTGTATGTGATGGAGAAGTTAAAAATATTTATACAAATGGAGATTGTGGTGAAAATAAAAATTATAAATTTTAGAAATGTTAATAGAGTATTGTGAGGTTTACATTGCAGAAGGAAAAACAAGTTACAAAATAGTATATATAAATGAACAGAAAATTACAATAAGAATAAAAAAAATAATAAAAAACATGTATAATGTTATTTAAGATATATGATATATATGATACATTTAAATATGAAATAAAATGTTGAGTCTGAAACTTTGATTCTACATGTTTTTGTAGCAGGTGGCTGGTATGAAATGAAACATGCAAAGTCTGACTGCCATCTCCATGACGTGCTCTCTAGATAATCAACCAACAGCAGTAGCATTCACTTAACCATCCGTGACAAATCACTCTTCCATTTATCAAACTGCATTGTTTGTCATGCAGGATAATCAGGAATATGTGAAAAACTTAGGTAGAAGATCTTGTATTAAAAGTCTGTTAGTCTCCACAACTTCAAACCAAAAAAACAAAGATTTTCCAAAAACTAACCATCTCACAGTGATAAATATTTATCAGTTTATATTGATAAATGGCATTTGTACTCCTGTCTCTTGGAGCAAACTGAATGTACTGCTGGTACTAGCTAATAAACATGATATTCAAATAATTGCCCTCCAGGAAACTAAACTTCTTTATATCAAGTGGTGGAGGAGGAGGAGGAGGAGACATAGCCTTCCTAAAGTGGTGGAGGAGGAGGAGGCCTAGCCTTAAATTTGCCTCCAAAAATCTTGATATTATCATACCTAACCTGGAATTCCAAAAAATTTTCTATTATTTGGACAAATCAAACACTAGAAATAGTTAATTATTACCACCCTTCAAACAGAAATCTCTAGATGAACTCTAATTCAAACTCAATAACATTTGGTGACCTTAATGCAAAACATCCCTACTGGGAAAGCACAACAATTAATCACAGATGACAACTGATAACCCATGTTGACAATGTGTACATTTTCCTGAATGACAGTATTCATACTTCTCTCATAGTTACTCAACTTCTGATGTCATTGATGTTATCATAGCCTAACTTAGCCTCTATCAAAAATGTAAATGGAAAGTTCTTGAAAGCATTGGCAGTGACCACAAGCCAATCTTAATTGAGATAGATTTTTATCAAAAACAGTTCTCACAAAAAAGAAATATTGGAATTTCAAAAAAGCCAGTACTCTATAGCTCCTGAAATCCAATACAAAGCAATCACCGTAAGCTTGCATTGTTCTTCCACTCCTCCTGTAATGTATTAATATCAATCTAAAACTAAATAACTGGAAATGCTCCATTCTGTCTTTCACAATTTATTCTTAATCTACAATCATATAATTTCATTTACCGTAATTCAGTATTTCATAGACTTTGAGTTTGTTTACTTACCTAAAATTACAGTACATATCACCACAGACAATAACAAAGTATGAAATTAGCATAAGGATTTAAAATTCCAATAGATAATGATGTTCCTTTTTAAACATTTTGAGAAGTGTAGTGAAATAATTTCACTTTTCAAGAAATATCTTGAAATGAAATTACAGATCATTTTTAATTTACAACAGTGATGTTAATAGTAAATTCGATGATTTGGTTAATGCAATTCACATGCATAACAGTCTATGCACAATAGACTGATGTAACCAAAAGCATCCGTTTTATAATTTGGTTCTTGTAATTTTGTTTTTTTTTTATTATGATAATATATAGTATCTTAATAAGGATTATTAATGGGAAATCCATAAATTTTGAGCATTTCTGACTTCTGATTGTTTTGACTTGCAATCTCAATGTTCAAACCAAACCCTGTTATAAGTCAATGATTACTTATAGTTTAAAAAAAACCAAACCCTGTATATATAAATCAATAATTTTATCAACTCTTATAGATTTGAAATATTGTTCAAGACCAGAAAGTTGGAAAAAAAAAATGACACATTTTAAAAATGAGAAAGATTTTGAGAAAAATATTTTGTGCTATAAAAGATTTAAAAACTCAGCATTAAAGTGCTTTAAAAACTCTGAAAACTATAATTCAAGGAGTGTGACTTTTATATTATAATAATGTAGGAATGGACAGTATAGCAAAAATCAAAACAAAAAATTAAAATGGATTGGTCACATTATGAGAGCCCAAAATAGGAAAATTAAAGAAATATTTTGAGGAGATGCCCAAAGTAAAAGTCCATCAAAGATGACAAGATAATATTGCAAAGATATTAATTTGTTAATTGTTGATAATTGGAAAGATATGCTAACAAATCCAAATGACATTCTATTGTATGTTTAGTCCCAAAAATTTCATAGCTTATGCAATTTTAATATTTTTAAAATAATATTTATAATTTTAATATCAAAGTGTTCTTGGCATTGCCTGGACATAGTTTGAAAATATATATAGTATATTAGGAAAAACTTTGTTTTGATTATTTACATATTGATTTCTTCTATACTTTGTCATTCAGTTGTTCTTTAATATAACTCTCATAATTTCAAGGAGATTCATAAATTTGAGTCTATATATCTTTCTGCTCTTTGAAAGAAAAAGACTTGATGGATCATTGAAATTCCTAATGCTATTATCTTGTATAGTATACCTACTGAAAATTGAACATTTTATCAATCTTCACAGTATTGTTCTCAGAGAGAATTTTTTTAATTGGAAAATTAATTCATGCATTGATTTCATTTGTTATTTCAAACTTCATGTTATTGAAATGTTATCATCAGACTAATTGAATTCCAACTGGTAAAATTTAATTGTTCTTTCTGAATTTAATAAAGTATAAAATCATGAGATCATTTATATATGTACATGTGTGTATGTATGTGTGTGCAAAAAATGAATTGGCCTAATCAGATCCCAGTCTCTCTATGCAGAAATTTAGCCTATGGTCACATATCCAACTTGTATTTTTCTGTTGTTTCTCACAATTTATTCAATTAACAGATTTACAGATTCATTAATAATTTGCATCTGAAATTCTGTCATATATATCTTCTCAAAAGTTTATAAGTGATAGTTGAAGTTCTACGTTGTCAGTTGCAGTATAGTTGTGCCATTTTAGATTTTCAATCTGTGTTGTTTTACATAAACTAATCTGGTTACTTTTTGGTTGAAAATAAGCTTTTTGTTTTTTCTTAAAAATCAAGATGATTTATTTCAAGTAATGAAATAAATCATCTTGATTTATTTCATTATACGAAATTAATTTTTGTGCTGTAATTCATTAATTTGTAATTAATTAATTGAAAAAACAGATATTGATGATTACACACAACTGTAACAGCAAAAAATGAAAATACCTTAATGATATTCTCATTGAACATATCTAAATACGATATGGAAATATTCTTCTTTGTGGGATTGGAATAAAAAGTGATAGGAATAAATATTTTACCATAACCAAATAAAATATAAAGATAAATAAGAAAAAAAGAGAAAATATTGGATATACTTCTCACATACATCCAGGAATATTAGTCTTATTTTCCAGATATTACTCAATATATTCTCTAGATATTACACATTGGATTTCTTTTTATTACAAATCAGTCCAATTTTTTGATATTGTTAGAATCATTAAATATATTTTTAATTATAATAATTTTGGATTTAAAATATTTTGACACAAAAAAACATGTTTATTATGAAATATTGTTTGTATCACTTTTTATAAAAATAAAGAAATGCAATTTTAATTGAAAATACTCTACTTAAATACATAAAAACACAGCACTTCTTGCAGTAAAGTATCAA